>JALMQS010000381.1:0-145311 GCA_024734495.1 Forficula auricularia
CAAATTAATATGACACCATCCCTAAGACACCCCTTTCGGATAAAAAAAGAACCATCGAAATCGGTTCATAAACAAAGAGTTAGGTCTAAACAAACCTAAAACAAACCTAATAAAAAAGGTCTAATACCTATGAAAAAAAATCGAAAAAAAAATGGGACCAATCGGAAGCTAGACTGGACCCAATGCAAAAAAATTTTCAAAATCGGTTGACAATTGGCGGAGATATGAGGTAACATAGGCACAAAAAAAAAAAAAAAAAAAAATTCAATCGAATAGAGAACCTCCTCCTTTTTTGAAGTCGGTTAAAAATGACAAAAAGTTTGCAATCTTTTTCTTTTCAAAGTAAAAGTGTGGATTTTAAGTTCCTTTAAATTCGCTTCTACTACGTCTGTGGATGTGGACCGATCCTTTTCATCATATTATAAATCAATTTGAAGTGACTGTAGACATAATATCCTCAAGATAATTTAAAAAATACTTGTAAACAAATTTTTCACATTACAATCAAATTTTAATTATTTTGTGATCCTTTGTTTTTTTTTTGTTTTTTTTAATGCAATCGAATGCAAGAAGGGGCGCACCAGTAAAGATGCAGCCCCTATGGATCTCGAAAGACCCTTGCATTACCGAAGAGAAGGGAAAGTTGATTAAGTGAGAGGGTGGAGACGTAGGTGTTTATGCACTCGGGTTTTGAAGGTTTGAAGATTATAAGTGCTGGGAAAGATGGAGGCTGGGAGAGAGTTCCAGTTCCTTGAAGTCATGGGGATATATGTATTGGCGAATGAAGTGGTCCGGCACTTTTCTAATTTGACCGCGAAAGAGTGTTGGGAGTCGGCAAAACGCGTGCTACGCGCAAAGCATGCTTTGGGGGGAACTATTGACTTTATCTCATCAGAGCACCTGCCGTGATAGTATCTATAGAAAAGCGAAAGGGCAGAGACATTTCTTCGATGAGCTAGCGAGTCGAGGGAGTCGGTGAGGGTAGAATCGTCAATTAGCCTGACGGCTCGTTTCTGAATTGCATCCAGGGTAGCAAGAGAATATTTAGAGGCTCCTCTCCATAGATGAGAGCCGTATTCGAGACAGGGCCGGATTTGGGCCTTGTAGATGGTGAGAAGATGTGGGGGCTTGTAAAATCGCTTGGACCTGAATAAGTAGCCAATCTTCCTTGCTGCAGATTTCGCCACAGAGGAGATGTGTTCATTCCAAGACAGGTCAGATGCGACAGAGACGCCCAACATGGATAGGCTGTCACACATTTTCAGGGTATTCGAATCGAAGTGAATATCAGGGAAATTTTTATTTTCGCGCCTAGAAATTAGACAACATTGAGTCTTGTTTGCATTAAAGTTAACTAAATTTTGAGAGCCCCATTTATTCAGTTTGTCTAGGTCGAGAGTGATTGAGGAGGCAACATTGATTCGATTATTCGGGAGTGAGGGTTTGCCGTGCAGAGTGCTATCGTCGGCGTAACAATGAGTGGGGTTTGACGTTTGATCGATAAGGTCGTTTATATAAATTAGGAAGAGTGTGGGGGAGATTACAGAGCCTTGGGGAACACCAGCGTTTGTGGAGAACGATTCAGATGATATTCCATCCACCACAACTTTGATACTACGGTTTGTCAGAAAGCTTTCTATCCATTTGTGAAGTGTTGGTGTGAATCCAAAGGCTGTCAGTTTGGCAAGAAGATTTTTGTGCCAAACTTGGTCAAAAGCTTTGGAGATATCTAGGGCTACAGCGAGGGTTTCTTTTCCGGCCTCTAGAGTTTTGTTCCAGGTGTGGGTGACATAGGTTAAGATGTCGCCTGTGGAACGATTTTGTCTAAATCCATATTGCCTATCGTGAATTATTTTATTATTTTCTAAGTGACGAAGGACGTGTTGGTTTATAACAAATTTCATTATTTTGGAAAGAACAGAGGTGATCGCGATAGGTCTGTAATTAGATATTTGTGAAGAGTCTCCTTTTTAGTAATAGATGTGGCTCTGGCTTTTTTCCAGTTTTTGGGGAATATGCTCGTTGTTAATTATTGGCTATCTTCTACTGCATACTTTTGCATATTTCAACGTATACTGTATATTACTTGCATATTTCAGCATTTTTATCTGCATATTTTGGCAGTTTTTACTGTATAAAAATCCGGCCTCTAATAATAACCAATCACTTATAAAAAAATGTACACATGATAATATAATTTCTAATTTATTTGTCTCAATAGAAATCTCTTAAAATTCAATAAAACTACAAAATAGTTCAATGAGGGATTTTAGTTTACAGCTATAGTTTACAGTAGCGTAATAGAGATGTTTAGGACTTTTTTTCAGTTTTATCAATGTACACACGATTAATTAATATTCTTATACATACAATGCCTGGTCGAAACTGAAAAAAAAACTTCGAATGTAAATATGTAGAAGAGATTTATTAGTTCTAGAAACGAGATAAATTTGATTTGTCGAACCTTTCTGATATAATTAATAGTTACAATTTCAATACAAATCAACCCTCCAATTAATTTTCTATCCTCCTCATCTAGCATCGTCTTAATCAAAACATTCCAATCACCCAATAAAAAATGTTAAATGTACATTTTTATGTTAAACCATTATATTGAGGTTTAGAGGTTGAATTTCCTAATCACTAAACCTATATTTTAACAGCTGTTTTTAGGATTCCGTACCAAAATTGGTAAAAATAGAATCTTTAAGGTGAAATTTCCTTGTCAACTGTCACAGACCTATGGATTTTAAACTATTAAAGCTAGAAACATTAAATTTGGTATATAATTAGTTTAATAATCCGCAAATAGTGAGAACAATGGTCAAAAGTGAAAAATCAAAATGAGGCTCTCCGGAAACATAAAAGTCTTGCAAGAAATCATAAGTTGGTGTCATCTATTAAATTCGATGGAATGGAATATTTTTAATTATATGTCAGAGGGGTTGTTTTCCACCCCCTCGGGAATCGAACCCGAGTGCCAGTAACAGCAATCCGGGCCACCTGGCTCACCTGCAGGATGCGAGCCTCTCTGACATATGTACACGCGTAAAATACGATATTTTACTCAAAAATTGTTATCTTAATTTGTAAAATTTCGCGATATAGTGATTCTAAATTGAAACATATAGCCATGCCATATAATTTAAATAAAGGTCGTTGAGTGTTTCGAATTTTGAAGAGATTCAAAATTCGAATGGCAATGGAATGACTTTTCCTAATTTAATATGAAAGATATTAATTTGCCGATGGTAATGTAGATTCAAATTTACAAGAAATCATAAGTTGGTGTCATCTATTAAATTCGATGGAATGGAATATTTTTAATTATATGTCAGAGGGGTTGTTTTTCACCCACTCGGGAATCGAACCCGAGTGCCAGTAACAGCAATCCGGGCCACCTGGCTCACGCTGGCTTACGCGTGTACATATGTCAGAGAGGTTCGCATCCTGCAGGTGAGCCAGGTGGCCCGGATTGCTGTTACTGGCACTCGGGTTCGATTCCCGAGGGGGTGAAAAACAACCCCTCTGACATATAATTAAAAATATTTCATTCCATCGAATTTAATAGATGACACCAACTTATGATTTCTTGTAAATTTGAATCTACATATTACCATCGGCAAATTAATATTTTTCATAATAAAAAGTGTTGAATAATTAAAATTTCGCCCTCTCAAACAGAAATTTTTTCCCCTTAATTAAGGGGGGAAATTATATTTAATGCTTCTGTTATAAAAAGACAAAGGCCATAAGACGATAAGCATAGTGAATCGACCCCAGAAGGATATCTCGATCATCATTTGAGGGTATGTTGGTACTAATAAGATATGTAGATCCTGCAAGTTCCAGATCTTTATTTACTTTGGTTTTTGAATAAATCGAAAAAACTGAAAATCAGATAAGTATTTTTTTCTCAAAAACGGCTTTAACGATTTGAATGAAATTTGGTCACATCATAGAGCTATATAAAGGCTATAATCGGGAAAAATAACAACTCATAATCTTCATAATAACCGTTTGAAACAGGCGATTTTTTCGAAATTATTATTTTTTTCTATGATAACGTTTTCGTACAATTTTGAAACCAATTTTTTTTTTAATATCTTTTTCGATTTAGAATAACCTCTCAAATCCACAAATTGATCGAAAAGGTACGCCATATTGAAAATAATAAAAACTCGATTTTTTGATGTAAAAACCGATTTATTTCAATGTTTTTAACCTTGAAACAACAGAAACGAACATTTCAATATAGTTATAATTAATTTTTGAATATTAAAGTATTTTAATAAAAAAAATTGTTTCCATATTATTGTTTTGAAAATTTTGTCATCTGCGCTTATAAAGTAATCGAATAAGCTTCGTTTCTGTTGTTTCAAGGGTAAAAACATTTAAATAAATTGATTCTTACATCAAAAATTCAGTTTTTTATTATTTTCAATATGGCGTATCTTTTCGATCAATTTATGGATTTGAGAGGTTATTCTACATCGAAAAAGATATTAAAAATAAATTAATTATTTTTAAATTGAAAGGTTTTTTTAGTCACAAACTAATAATAAACAATAATTTCAGTTAATTATTATTTATTTTATCGATTCACCATAATAATCATAATAATAATTAACTGAAATTATCGTTTTTTATTAGTTTGTGACTAAAAACATTTCAATTTAAAAATAATTAAAAAATTAAGTCACTTAAGTTTTGGAAGAATTTTATAATAAAAAAAAATTAGTTTAAAAATTGTACGAAAACGTTATCATAGAGAAAAAAAATAATTTCGAAAAAAATCGCATGTTTCAAAGAGTTTATGAAGATTATGAGTTGTTATTTTTCCCGATTATAGTCTTTATATAGCTTCTATGATGTGACCACATTTCATTCAAATCGGTCAAGCCGTTTTTGAGAAAAAATTCTTATCTGATTTTCAGCACAAATTAAATAAAGATCTGAAACTTGCAGGATCAAGATATCGTATTAGTACCAACATACCATCAAATTATTAAAGTTGTTATAGGGAAATAAGGACTATATTTTCTATGCAGGTAATTTAAATTTTATTGTCTATGTTTCGTCAACTTTGTTGACTTCTTCAGGGCTCAAATAGTTAACTTCCCTGCATATTTGTCATTTTTATAATTATTCTTTCTTAGTAAACATATCAAGGCAAAGTCATCAACATCAATCAGATCAGTGAAACTTTGGCAATAAAATATAAATTATCTGCATAAAAAATATAGTCCTTATTTCGCTATACCAACTTTAATAATTTAATCGATGGACATAACTAATCAAATTGCCCTCAAATGATGATCCAGATATCCTTCTGGGGCCCATTCACTATGCTTATTGTCCTATTGCCTTTCAAACACTGCTGGAGGAGAGAAGAAGGAAGAATCTTGTTTGTTTTATTCACTGACTCTTTGAAACCCTGAAGAAGGAGGGAAGAATCCTCTGAAACCTTAGCTTCTTAAGTTAGTTCTTTCGCGACAATCCACACAATAAGTTTTAGCCTCGTAACCACTCTATACATATGAATGGTGCTAAAATTTTAGGTTATGTTTTTTAACGTGACTGTTCTTTTCACACTACTATATCCTGTTTATGAATGGGTCGTTTCCAAGCCTTAGTTTTAAGTTAGTTCTTTCGCGACAATCCACACAATAAGTTTTAGCCTCGTAACCACTCTATACATATGAATGGTGCTAAAATTTTAGGTTATGTTTTTTAACGTGACTGTTCTTTTCACACTTCTATATCCTGTTTATGAATGGGTCGTTTCCAAGCCTTAGTTTTAAGTTAGTTCTTTCGCGACAATCCACACAAAAAGTTTTAGCCTCGTAACCACTCTATACATATGAATGGTGCTAAAATTTTAGGTTATGTTTTTTAACGTGACTGTTCTTTTCACACTACTATATCCTGTTTATGAATGGATCGTTTCCAAGCCATTGATATTATATCCCTTCCACTAAAAATAATCGCCCATATATGTGTTTTTATTATTTTTTATCAAAACTACGAGGTAAATAATTTCATTTTTTTTTAAGTTACTCCGAATATATTATTCTAACAAATATTAGTTTTTCATCAAGATGGTCAAAGTCCTTCAATGTAAAAAAATAATAAAATAATGATCATTTTCCCACCCTTTTCCAATCTACCATATTTATGTAAAAAATTTCATTTTTAATTGCAATTATTTTATGTTTGGTGTGGTAAATCGTGTTCAAATTTTAACAGTGTGTTTATTATGCTTTTAATGACTTATATTTCAAGTTTCGAAGACTTCTTGAATTTTTGCATTTGTGAAAGAACTACCTTAAAGGAAAGTGAAAAAAAAGAAAAAAAATGACAGTCCAATAAATTGTTATTTAGAAATATAATAATCTTTTTCTTCACTATCCTTGGGCTGTCTTCCATTAGTTTTCAACTAAAAATTTGACCAGCCTGTCTCTCCAAAGAGAAAATTTCTTCACATGTTCTGTTTTGGAAAAAGTGAAAATAAAAGCAAGGAGATATTTTCTTAAAGGATGAGCAATGATAAATCTCACTTTCCATATAGGGTTGTTCGCCAATGCACCAATCATTGTGTTTGGGTGTTGGACCTTCGCAAGTGATTAATTATCGTTCTCGAGGACGCTCATGTCCCACTAGTGAGATCGACGTCGGCGACCTCTTGGCGCCGCACTTGATGCTAAACAAATGTAAACATCGCGAGAGAAACGAAACGCCAAGAATTTAATTTACATTATTTATATAAAAGCTGCGAGCTGACAATCGTCGTCTGTTTAGTGTAGTAGAGGAGCACGAGCACGACCACGTGGCCCTCCTCAAGGGTCTTTCAATTTCACTCACGTGCAAAATGATACTTGACTCAAATTATCATCAAAACAACATTTCGAAAGAAATGGTGGTTTAGTACTCCTGTGTTTGAGTTGTTTATCAAATAGAAAGTTTCGGCTGAAACCACCTAGGTCGCAAATTTTTAATGAGAAAAACTCATCAGAATGCACAATGTTTCGATATATAATTCTGGGGTTTTGGCATTGAATGATCAATTTTTTATTTCAGCCAAAGCAATAGTTCAAAAAATTTGAAACTCTCTAAAATTTATCCTTCAGAATTTTTACAGATTTTTGGTTATTATAGTTATAGCTAGATAAAATACTCCTATATCTTAGTGTTAGTAAGTTATAGACTCCAAAATTATAATAGCTAAAAATCTGTAAAAATTCTGAGGGGTAGCTACTATTACAAGGATAATTTCAAATTTTTTGTACAATTAATTTGGTCGAAATAAAAAATTAATTGTTCAATGCCAATGTTATTTATGGGAAACTTGCATCGCTGTGGGTCACTGGTTAAAATTGAGATAGAGACTTGAAACTTGATTGGGGGATCTTTTTTTTATTTATTTCGAACCATATGAGCCTCTGGGAGCATAAAAATGCTAAAATACCCAAAATAAGGGCAACCTTAATATTTATATTAGAAGTATTTTAATTTTGGAGAGATGGACTGGTAAAATTTCACTGGAGAATTGATAGAAGGGAGCCCAAGGATTACGAAAATAAAATCCGAATAAAACAAATTTATTAGAAAGTTGTTTTTGAAGGAGGGAAGATCTTCCGAAACGTCAGTTTTTAAGGGAATAAAAATGACTTTCCAATAAATTTATTTTATTCAGAATTTTATTTTTTCATTATCCTATATTATAGTATATGTATATGTTTATTTCATCAAGCAAAGAACAACCTCATTTATTTTTCTTTATGAATCAACAACTCTGATACTCTAAGCAAAACAAAATCTTTTCAACAAAAACTTTTTTATTTTTATTTAATTTCTTTAGAATACTGAAAATTTTAAGATCCATTTTATGTTTTTTTTTTTTTTTTTTGTTTTTTTATTTAATGTCACCCGGAACAAAGCCCATTTAGACAGCACATAAGTAAAGTGTTAGTAGGGTTAGTGGGGGGAGCCGAGTTTTCAGCCGGTAGAAATTTTTTATTCGCCAGCTATGATCGAACCCCGGCCTCCCATTCCAACATCGTCATAATCGATCGATGCCGAAACGAGGCCAGTGCGTTAACCAAATGAGCCAACTCGACTCCCCATCTTATGTATTTAATAAATCAGAAAAATAATTTTATTTTTAGTATCGCAAATCATATAGGCTTGAAGAAATTAATGAATAATATTAAAGTTAAGGACAA
The DNA here is from genome assembly GCA_024734495.1 of Forficula auricularia. Classification (NCBI taxonomy): domain Eukaryota; kingdom Metazoa; phylum Arthropoda; class Insecta; order Dermaptera; family Forficulidae; genus Forficula; species Forficula auricularia. Next base: position 8,226 of record JALMQS010000381.1, read on the forward strand.
ATAATATAACCACGAAAGGGCGCTTTTATAACATTTCGTGTACGCCTGACCACCGCAACCTGTGCCGACTTGCAATGAAACATGTCAGTACTTGCAGGCGAATGCGAGCTGATGATTAATAAAAAGAAATATTTATAATTATAAAAAGGCGCATATATCATAATCACATACTGATTATTGATGAAAAATAATTAAAATTATTCATTTAGTAGGGTCATTATTCGAGGAATGTCTCTCTCATATCATTTTCATGATAAAATAATTACTAAATTTTCAATTGAAACGAAATTCTAAAAAAATAGAATAAAATTCGAGAAAATAAAAAATTGCATGTGTTAAATAAATTGAACATATAAAATTAATTATATAAAGGCATTTTCAATACTTTATACCCCTAAAATATATCGTTTTAAAAAATTCATTATTTTAAAAATGAAAAGATATTTTATGTCGAGCTCGAGAGTGAATTTTAACCTGTGCCGCACAGCGATGCAAATTTCCCATTTAAATAATATGGAGTTTGTGGCATTGAATGATCAATTTTTTATTCCAGCCAAGGCAATGTTTCAAAAATTTGTAACTCTGTAGACTTTATCCTTATAATAGTAGCTATCCTTCAGAAATTTTACAAATTTTTTGCTATTATAATTTTGGAGTTACACCTCGATAAAATACTGCTATATCTTAGTGTTAGTAAGTTATAGACTCCAAAACTATAATAGCTACAAACATGTAATAATTCTGATGGATAGCTAGTTTTATAAGAGGTAAAGTCTACAGAGTTTTAAATTTTTAACCATTACTTTGGCCGGAATAAAAAATTGATATTATAATACCTAAAACCCCATGTTATTTAGATAGGAAACTTGCATCGCTGTGCGGTACAGGTTAATATTGAGATAGAGACTTGGAACATGGGGGGACATTTTTTTTCTACCATATGAGGCTCTATCAGCGTAAAAATTCGAAAATACCCAAAAAAAGAACCACCGTAATATACCAGATTATTTTATTCAAGTTTTTTATATATTATTAGGGAGGCTCAAACCTGAGAGCAGATCTTGAAAAAAAGTTTTCACTTCTTACACTCCAATTACATATCCTCTCCAAAATACTTTTCAATCTAAGCTGACCTATTTAGAAATTGGCTAAATCTTCATCCGGGGTCCCTACTGATTAAATCCAAGCCGACTTCGCTCATTGAACACAGAGCTACCTTGTCACTTTGCTACCAAGGTCCTTCTATTCAATCATTCTATTATAAGTATTTATAAAAGATCAGATCAAAAATAAAATAATACATAGATGAAAACAGAGCTCAGTTTGACGTGAAGATAAGAAATGCTCGGACTTAGAGGCGCCAGGTCACTTCCAGGCGCCTGCTGACTTTGCTCAGATACCCTTTCTGCATTCAATCCTTTCGAAATAATTATTATTCATTAAGGAGACGACGATTTAAGGATTGAGCAGAAAATAAATAAGAGAAAGAGTGGTGCATAGGTGAAGAATCGAAAGTCCGTCAGTGGCTAGAATGATTTAAAATATTTCTTAAATTGAAAGTTTTTGTTCCGAGGGTAGCAGAATTTTTATATATCGAAGGAGACAATAAAAAAGAGTGAAATTTATAATTCCGGCAGAAGACACACTCTTTTATTGTCACCTTCAATATAAAATATTTCTTTAGAGAATTTTGGAATCTCTTTCTGAATTTGGTGATAAAACATTATTATTTTAAATGGATGATACTTCTAAATGACCCCAAATAGTTGTTTCAATTTAATAATATCACATACTGAACTAATGTAAGAAAGGTCGAAATTGAAGGTTGCTCGGACATTAAGGCAATGTTGGATTAAAAATCTGATATTTAATATTTTATTAATCGATAACAAATACGTATAAAATAATTCTTTTGAAAAAGATCTGACCAAGGGTTTTCGTGTATTTAATTATTAAAAATCGGACTTTTAACACGTAGTGAATAGGCAATGTTGGCTGAAAGCATATATTTCGATTAATCTAGCCAAATCGTATGATGAGAAAAAAACAAAAAACTTTTATTTATATAGATAAATTATCGTAGGTTACAATGAAAAATAAACTGCAACGGATCGTTGCTAAACTTTATCCAAATTCATTTGAAATATTAATATGTTTATTCCTTTATTATTAATCAGATATCATTTGCTATTTGCAGTTCATGTTGACTTTAAGTAAAAAATAATGATCGATTCTCATTTAATAGTCGAGGAATAACCATTCTACATTGAATTTTGACGTTTCGGTTATTATTGGTAACCATTGCTGAGGACATGGAGGAATCGAGTTAAAATCAAAAATAGTGATCGATTCTCATCTAATACTCGAGGAATAACAATTCTACATTAGGTTTTTGACGCTTCGATTATTATTGGTAACCATTGCTGAAGACATGGAGGAATGACATAAAATCAAAAATAACGATCGATTCTTATCTAATACTAGAGGAATAACCTTATTGCATTCCATTTTTGATGTTTTGACCATTAACGGCAACCTCTACTAAAAACGTGGAAGAATCGACTTAAAATCAAAAAGACTAAATTCTTTTGGTAAACAACTCAAGCTTGAGTTGTTTACCGAAAAGATCAGTCTTTTTGATTTTAAGTCGATTCTTCCACGTTATCCGTAGAGGTTGCCATTAATAGTCAAAACATCAAAAATGGAATGCAATAAGGTTATTCCGCTAGTATTAGATAAGAATCGATCGTTATTTTTGATTTTAAGCCGATTCCTGCATGTCTTCAGCAATCGTTACCAATAATAATCAAAACGTCAAAAATCCTAATGTAGAATTGTTATTCCTCAAGTATTAGATCAGAATCAATCACTATTTTTGATTTTAACTCTATGCCTCCATGTCTTCAGCAATGGTTACCAATAAAAACCGAAACGTCAAAAATCCAATATAGAATGGTTATTCTTCAAGTATTAGATCAGAATCAATCGCTATTTTTGATTTTTACTCGATTCCTCCATGTTTTCAGCAATGGTTACCGATAAAAACCGAAACGTCAAAAATCCAATATAGAATGGTTATTCCTCAAGTATTAGATGAGAATCAATCGCTATTGTTGATTTTAACTCTATTCCTCCATGTCTTCAGCAATGGTTATCAATAAAAACCGAAACGTCAAAAATCCAATATAGAATGGTTATTGGTCAAGAATTAGATCAGAATCAATCACTATTTTTGATTTTAACTCGATACCTACATGTCTTCAGCAAAGGTAACGGATAAAAAAACAACGCAGTTGCTATGGTTACTTATAAAATTTCCTCCCAAATTTTTATCATTTCACAGCAAGAAGCCTAACCATTCTTACTTAAGCAATTTTAAATGAGCTATATTACCGATCAAATGAATAAATTTTAATGTTTTTTTTTAAATTTTGGTAAAATAAGGAATTTAAAAAAAAGTACAATCTTACTCTAGAGTAAAGTACTTTAAAATATACTTTTACTAAAAACTTTATTTAACCTTTTTTGTTGTCCCCAAGGTACTTAATTAGGATTTTAAATTTCATCAAAATTGGTTAAGTCATTTTCAAGATATTTAGAAAAAACTAAAAAAGTACTGAAATAAAGTACTAATGTTTGTGGCCGATATGTACCAAAAACTAATCAGCGCTTCATTTTGTTAAACTAATCGTAGGTTTTCAATTTCATTTCAATCGGTGCAAAGGTGTGGAACAAATCGTGGACGAAAAAAAACGATAAGATCCATCCATACATCTCCACGCACTTCCAAAAAAATTGCACTTTTTGGCCTCTCGACGAGATCCCTGGTAATTTTTGGCAAAATCGTCACGTGCTAAAATTCAACCTAATTGAATACTACAATTTGTGACCTTAATTGAGTCCATGGGTTCCGTAGTCTTTACCTGAGGACCCTTTGAAGTCCCGCTTGGCGCGAGAGCGATTACAATACTTTACCCATGCTTCGCATTGGATAAAGTAAAGAACTTTCTGACCCAGGGTTTAGGAAATATTAAAATTTATATGATCGAAAATATCAGTCCGCTTCACTTAAAAATAAATAAATCACGTGACTCGAGTCAAAAGACATTTATTTATTATGTTTATTAATTAAATTATTTCATATATTCGATTAAAAATGATGTTAGTTAACATCTAAATTAAAATAATAGTTTATTTATTTGTTAAAATTTTTAATTTTTAGTAAAAAAAATTTAGATTTTATTTTTGACTTGCGGAGTACTGTCCGAGCAATGTTAACATATGTTGCAAATTTTTTATTACTTTGATTCTATTAACATAGATAGAAATCACTTCAACTGATTCCTGTGCTGAATCATCAAATATTTATTTAATAGAATCTATTTTTTAAACATTTTAGCTAAAATACAAACTCCAGCCGCAAGACTAACGACCTGCTTTTGAAGAATTAATCGGAAGAACCATTCAAGCTTCAGAACACGAATGAGCCAAACTGTAAACACGGCAACGAAAAAAGTTTCAAGAATTTCAAACATTTTTCATATAAAATAAATTTAGAGCAAAAGTGAAAAACTTACAAGATTCAGTATGTTTTCTGCTTATTTTAGTGATTTAGAATTTGTTTATCAGCGAACACTTTGATATAGTCGAAACACAGCGCTTAGGTTTAGTTAATTAATCCAAACTTGTAGGCCTAATTTCAGCTTATAAGCTACAAGATACAGCACTTTTAGAATAGGATTGTTTTTCTAATTTTTGAATCCAGGAAGCTCAAAATTTAATTAGTTCTTTGTTTTGAAAATGTAAACATTTCATCACCAGAACGAATTTTTTTAATATCTTCCGTTCTTGCGTTGACGGGTGTATTGGAATTCAGCCAGACATAGACCCAGACAGAAAAAATTATGCTTGAAAATAATTTTACTACACGTTTTTAAACACGAAGGTATAAGCAAACAAATTTGAAAATTTTTGAGGAAAATTAATAATCTGGCCCGCCCAGCAGAAGTTTAAACCGGCACATTTCATATTTTTTTATACAATTAATTATATAAGAGAAAATAAAAATGTTTAGCAATAGTCTACAATTTACACATTAAATTGAAAGTTTTTGTGCCGAGAGAAGCAGAATTATTATAAATTGAAGGAGACAATAAAAGATTGTGTCTTCTGTTGGAATTATAAATTTTATTTATTTATAAAGAGACTATAGTTTCGAGGCGAACCACATGAAAGATGTTAACCTTTCATTCATAAATTAATTCCTGTGAATCCATTGTAATAGACTGATGAAGAGGGCAAAGCCCTCGAAACTATAGTCTCTTTATAAATAAATAAAATTTATAATTCCAGCAGAAGACACACTCTTTTATTGTCTCCTTCAAATTTACACATTGGCGTAGTTAGTGGATTTTCCTAGTGGAGTCAGCCGGCCAACTGATTAGCCACCACAAGGTTTCAATTTTTCAGTAATCCATTTAGAGATCAACTAACTTTTTAGTAGAATTGACAAATTTTGGAAGTAATGAAATAATTTAATGAGAAATACATAAGTGATTCCTCGTAATAATTGAGTTTCGACTTTTATAGGGGTGAATGAGTTTTGTAGGAAGGATACTGCCCCTCTTGCCCCACCCCTAACCACACCCATGAATTTACATTACCTAGCTACAATTTATTTTAAGAATTTTTTAAAAGAATGCATTTTTTTAATAATTCACGTCTGTTACACGGTTACTGAATGTAGACAATGTAGAATTTCTAAGAAATTTCAGATATCTTTTAGGAGGTTATTTCGCGAAAATCCACACAAAAAGTTTTAGCCTCTCCATAAATATGAATGGTGTTAAAATTTCAAGTTATGTTTTTTAACGTGACTGTACATTTTACGCTACTATATTCTCTTTATGAATGGATCGTTTCCTAGCCATTGTTCTTATATCCCTCCACTAAAAATAATCGCCCAAATTTGTTCGTTTTTTTCATTTTTCTATCAAAACTACGTGGTAAATAATTTCAATTTTTTTTTAAGTTCCTCCGAATATATTATTCTAGCAAATATTAGTTTTTCATCAAGATGGTGAAAGTCCTTCAATGAAAAAAAATAAAATAATGATCACATCCCCACCCTTTCCCAATCTACCATATGTAAAAAATTTCATTTTTAATCGGACTTATTTCATGTTTGGTGTGGTAAATCGTCTTCAAATTTTAACAGTGTGTTTATTATGCTTTTAATGACTTATATTCCAAGTTTCGAAGACTTCTTGAATTTTTGCATTTGTGAAAGAACTACCTTAATTGTTTTAACAATTAATTAGGATTTTGGCCGTGAATGGCTTATTTATTGTTTAAAAAACTATCTAAAAACGTCAATTCGTGAAAAAGCAGACATATCTGTTAAAAAGCGGGGTTTTTGAAGATAGAATTAAAAGCGTCCCGTTTTAAATATGCTACGGGGTACCAAGTAACTTGGATTTTATTAGGCTTAAGGAAGATATATAGACAACGATGTATACGTAAGTGTTTTTTAGATTAATTTTTTTCCTCTCAATGTATAGCTGATTATGGATGGCAACAATATATCGATTATTTTTTTATATCGATATATTTCCAAAATACATCGAAATATAAGTATCGATATACTCCTTGCGATATTTATCGAATATCGATATATGTCTTGCGATATAAAATACTTTGACTAGGTACTCTAAACTCAAAAAAATAAAAATTTATGTCATGTATTGTAATAGAGAGGAGAAAATATACCATAATACTAGAGAAATAGCGACAAAAAATCGCAGCCTTCTGACTGGCAAAAGACTGTCCAAGCTTTTGTTTTTGGAATCATTTTGTGGAAAGTAGTTTTTTCATGTTTTTTTGTTTGTTTTTTTAAGTTAATTTTCGAATTTAAAAACATGTACTCCACAATGCTATGACTATTTACTACTGTTTTTGTTATATGACCTTTGGTGAAACTAGCTTTGAATGTAAAAAAAAATTGTATTTTTAAGATTAAATTATTTTTACTATCATAGGATGTTTTTATTTCTCAATAGGTTACAATTACTGGTTAGTTTTTGATATGTTAATATCTAAAAAATAATTAATAAAAATATATCGATATATTTGCTGCGATATATTTATATATCGATATAGTTCTATAAGCTATATCGATATATTAAAATTATTTTCCATCCCTATAGCTGATATTAAGTAATCTTGAATGTTTGAATTGGGTGCTGTTAATTTATATTAGAGCCTTCTCAGTCGTGTCGTTTGCACCCCAGTGGTATTGTTGTGATCATTTGCAATATATTGCAATGGCGGTAGAAGTTGGCCAATAAAGAAATACTCGTTATATCGGAACATGGATTCGGAATTGCCGCTGCTAGTTACAGGCTGTAATATTTTTTAAAAATATGACATTAAACCCGATTTTATCGATAGCCCCGATGATCTAAACCTTTCCAACCAATTATTTTTTAATGCATTTTAATAAAGTAATAAAACCAATTACGACATAAAAACTACTCGTTAATTGCAGTAAGAGGTAAAAACTGACATAGTTAATTCAATTAATTTTTTAATTATAGCGTGCATTCGAATTGAAATAATCTAGTAGAATCCAGATGAAACTTGTGGTAATGATGCAAAGTAGCTCAAGTTCAGAAATGCCACCGCAAGCTTTTTGAAATCCTATATCACTTAATTATTTTTTTAAAAATTCATGTATCATCAGATCATCACATGTATAATTCATAATTTCGACTTTATACTGCCAAGAGAATGAGTTTTCACACACATACGATGTTTTAAAAATTTTACTACTCTCTAAAATTACTTCTTATTCAGTTCTAATCTTTAGTGCCATGTCTAGGGGTCCTGGTACCTTTGGCAAAGCTAAGACTTGGCATCTCTGTCTCAATAATTCTTGGTCCAATTAATTAAATATTAAATTATTAAATAAAATAATTTTAAAAGAGAAAGAATTTAATTTTTAGGACAAATTCTAGGATTTTATTAAAAATTTCTTCGCTTATATAATATATTGCTATTCAGAGAAAGATTTTTGTCTCAAGGGTTGAGCTAACTGCCCGGAAAGCATGTTAGTTCTCAGGTTCGACTGCTGAGGGGATGAATCCCCTCTAATATCGCAATATAAAAATATTTCTACTCATCATCATCATCATGAGTATACAGTCCTAAGACTGGTTTGATGCAACAATCCGTCTCCACTCGACTCTGTCCCCCGCCAGCTGTTTGACCTCTCTAAATGTCTGACATCCCATATCCCCAATTATTTGGTTGAAATATTCTAATCTGGGTGTTCCCCTTCCCCTTTTCTTTCCCACCTCCCCCTCCAGGATATCCCTAAGCAGTCCCCCATGTCTCAGTGCGTGCCCCATCATCTGACCTCTTCTCTTCTTCAGACTCTTCCACAAGGTTCTTCTTTCTCCGATTCTTCCAAGAACTTCTTCATTTGTAATTTTATCCATCCATTTGATATTCATCATTCTTCTGTAGCACCACATTTCGAAAGCCTTAATTTCGTTTTCGCTCCTCCCATCCCATGTTATTTTACTTCCTAGGTAGCGGAATTCCTTAACTCCTTCTAGGTTTTCTTGGTTAATTTTGATGCATTCCTGTCTCGTTTGTTCTTTTTTTGTACATACTAGGACCTTGGTTTTATTCTTGTTTATTTTCATTTTGATTTCTTCTATTAGGATTTGGTTAATTCCATTCAAGGCGTCCTCTAATTCTTTTTTATTGCTTCCTAGAAGGGCAATGTCATCGGCAAATCTTAACATAGCGATCTTTTGACCTTGGATTTCGATACCTGTATCAATTTTGTCTTTGAATTCTTTAATCGCTTCTTCTATGTATAAGTTGAAAATCATGGGTGACAGCACACATCCTTGTCTTACACCTTTTTTTATTTTGGCTTCTCTTTGCTCATCTCCAATATTTATAATTGCCGTCTGGTTTTGATATAGATTGTAGATTAGTCTTCTCTCCTGAATTTTATTCCCGCCTGTTTTAATATTTTAAACATAATTTCCCAATTGACGTTATCGAATGCTTTTTCTAGGTCTATGAATCCGATGTAGACAGATTCTTCCTGATAAAAGCCCTTTCTATTATTAGTCTAAGAGAGAGAATTGCTTCTCGGGTGCCTCTGTTTCTTCTAAAGCTGCGAACTGGTCTTCCCCAGATTTTCTTCAACTCTTTCTACTAAAATCCTAGAATCTATAAAAATTAAATTCTTTCTCTTTTAACTCGTTCTGATTTTTTGAAAAACATTCCAACTATTTTCAAAAAATAGATGCTCAAATCTTTAGTTAAATAATTCATATTTTGTATGCATACATTTAAACTACAATAATATAAATTCAGTTTTGCAAAATCGCAGAACGAACCATTGAGATATCGAAATTTAGTAGTACACTCAGAATTCAATTCTTGTTTATTTTCCAAAACACTAATTATCCCAAAACGAACTTTATTTCACTTAGACTAATTCATTTAAAAATTTATATTTATTAATTAGGTTATAATGAAAGGCTTTTCAACATTATATCATAAATGTACTTAGTTAACTGCTATCACTGAAAAGAACAAATAGGAGCCGAGTTATACTCATTCATCAAAACTATTCAATACCCTGAAGAAGGAGAAAGTCTCCGAAATGTCGGAATTTGAATAAAATTTAAATAATTTATGGACTCCTTTATTATAACCTACTTATTTCGCTTAGCAGATCCGTCTTTCTAAGAAAATAAATAAAATTTTATATTTATTTTTTATTACATTATTAGTACACCCCCTCAAAAACTGCATGTACCTGCTAGTAGTATATCGTACATGTAATACAGATTGAGATTCCATGTCTAAAATGTTTATTCTCTTTCGAAAATTTTACTAAAGAAATTGCTTAAAGGACAGAAATAAGCACATGTGTTTAAATGTGCTTTTAAAATGCACCGATTAGTAGATAATGGCTACTTAATACATTTTTATTTATTTATTTATTTATGTATTTATTACATGGTCCAATAACCTTTAACAAATTAAATATAATTAACATAATAAAAATTATATAAAATTTAAATGTAAATCGATAATAAAATCAAATACTAACTACCTTATTTAGTCTTTAATACTACTATTACTTTACTAGATATATTTGCAGCTCTGTGATTTTGTTATTTTTACTGGTAAATTTGTCCATTTTTATGATAATGCAATAGATTTCCATTTCTTTGAAAGTCTAGTTAAGGCGGAATAATATAAATACTTATCAAATCAAAGGCTTAATTATATTATTCAGACACCCTGAAGGCCCTAAATTGAATTCACATATTCCTTATTTCGCTTATAAATGTCTGAAAGCGAAGAAAAATCATTTTCAAATATGATTTTTTTTTCCTGTCTATTGATACCCAACAATAACTCAGAAACAGAAACTCTTAGAAAAGTTCGCTCTTGTGCCAAAAATATTTGTATTTCCAATGTCGATTCGATACGGAGACACTAACTTTAGAACATTCGGTTTAAAAAATTAAGAAAACATCATTTTTTGAAAGATCATATTAAGATTTTAAGACGATGTCCTAATATGAGAATAAACAATTTTTTTAATTTAATTTAAATTATGCATTCGATTTTATTTTGAAAGCCACTAATAGCTTATTACAAATAATTTATATATTAATTAAGAAATTGAATATTTCTCAAGATAATTAAATTAGAAAATACACTTTTAAAGTTTATTTAATAAAATTTTATTATATTTATGTTTACTATTTATATGTCGGGCGGCTCTAGTTTTCACTTTTTCCTCTAAATTTTATTTATAAATGTTAATATCCACATATCCCTAATCAAATTTTCAGTTCATCAAAGCTAAAATGAAAAGGAATTTTGTTTTATTAATTTAATTAAAAAAAAAAAATATTAATGGTGGATTTTTAAAAAGAGTTGTCTTATAATTCTAAAATAAAATCCTCTGAAACTGCAAAATATATATTCATTCTTGCGAGCTAATAGGTATTATCTTTCAAGATAATCTCGAGATGAGAATAAGATAAACGTTTTTTAAAAAAGTCGTAAATATAATGATAGAACTTCGATGAGAAAACTACACAAGGCCAAAAGTGAGGGAGGGAGATAATAATCCATTAATTTGAATGAAAACTTAAAAAAAAAATTGCGCTGGGTTGCATGCACTGTGCTTTCGGATATTTATATACTAGATTTTTTTTTCAAATAAGTTAGTAATTTTATGGAAGTAATAAATAGCCTTTTGATATCCCATTTACGAGATTTGTATTTATTTTATTAAAAATATATATATATTTTTTTTGCTTGGTTTAATAATAAGTCCCTGGAGCACCGAGCGATGCTCGGTAACTTTTTGCTTCAGTTAAAAGTATATATTAATATTATTTTTAATTTAAAATTCTGATAAAAAGGTCGATTTTTATTTGAATTCAGAATTAAATAAAAAAACATGTGTGCGTGGAATCCATGCCCGACAAAAGTGAAACTTTTTTCTATTGATATATGTACTTTCTAATGGGTGGAGGTCTACAAATTATATCGAATTTCGTAGCTCTGAGATTTATGGTTGCGAAACGCAGGGGGATACATTCTCAAGTACGTAAACATCAACTTCCGGTTCTTCTATTTTAGCCAAAATCTTGTGGTACCTCTTGTAGCCTCTAGATAGCTTAAGTTTCAAATTTCAAGGCTCTGCGACTTACCGAAGACGAGATATGAACGATTAAAATATTTATTTTGCGACATGACTAATTTACACCCCCTTCCTTTATTTCAATCGGATTAAAATTTATACACGACTAATAACTCATAAGACTTGATAAGTACACCAATTTTTAGCGAAATCGTTAGAGCCGTTTTCGAGAAACCGATTCTATATATATATATATATATATATATATATATATATATATACAAGAATCGCTCATTTAATATTTAATTAATTCCTTCAGTTAAAACCTTTATTTAAATATTATTTTTAATTTGAAATTCTGATAAAAAGGTCGATTTTTATTTGAGAGCCGTTTTCAAATTAAAAAAAAATACAAATATATATAGTATTCGCCCACTGTACCCCCCACCCCGCTTGACCCCACCCCCGAAACCTCGCCCTACCCCCGGATCCCCCACCACTGCACCCCACCTCATGCACCTGTTTTGATTCAACCATATGATTCATTTTTATTAATCCAATTGTTAATAAATAAAACCTATCAAAATTTGTTGTTTTTTCAGAAAATTGAGACCTGCTTATGCGAAATATATTTTTAAATAAATTCTTGATTATTTTTTATTCTATTAAATAAATAAAGTTCTTTATAAATACAATTATAAAACGTTTATTAATATTTCTAACGTTTAGGTTGAACAAAATATGTTAAAATCCACAATCACAATACTTCTTCAAGGCCTTTTAGAACAATAGAATTACCCGACCCATTGTCTGCCTGGGTACAAAAGGAAAAGGGAAACCTTTTTTTAAAACCCTAAGAATGGGATTTGTCTACCTGAGAATAATTAATTTGATTATGAAAAAACCCATCAAAAACAATTTTGTCGAAGATGAGACCGTGACAGATCGAATTGTCACCCCAAAAACCCCTAACCCGTGAATTTCATCAAAATCGGTAGAGTCGTTTTCATAAATAGAACCAAGATACAAATATACAAACAAATAAATATATATCAAATAAATATACAATATTTGCTCGTTTAATAAGAAGTAGATTTACAGAAGTAATATAATAATATTAAGATTGTCACAAACGTTACCCGACCTGGGGAATGCTCTTATACCAGCGATTTTCAACCTTTTTATAAATGCATGCCGGCAAAAGCCCAAATTAAGCACAGGTTTTCTAAATTTTTTCTAGCCACTCACCAATCTCGAAAATATTTTAAAATTTATTTTTAAAAATCAAAATAAAAGACTATATATCACTCGCATCAATAATAAGTATTAATTAAAACAGGGCTATTAACAGGGAATTGGACGATAGATAAATAACGGAATTTTTATTAAATGGGCCAGACGTTTCGAAATCGATTTCTTTCGACTTCCTCGAGTGGCTCATTCGCATCACTCTTTGTCAAAAGACGATTCCACTATGCGACGAAACATCTTTAATCTTTTTTATTATAACTACATTACATTCTTGGCCTCAATTATTCAGCTATCTTGAACCTTTTTTCTCCTTTTAACAATTAAAAAATCAAAATTCTTATAAAAAATCCTTTATATTTACATCAAAAGAGATGCTTTGTACTGATTAAAAATAAAAACAACATAAAGGATTTTTATAAAATTTTGATTTTTTAAATTTGATAAAGAAGAGAAAAAATAGGTGTAGAAAGATACACGTTGAATAATTAACTTAGAATGTATTGTAGTTATAATAAAAATGATTAAAGATGTTTCGTCACATAGTGGAGTTGTCTTTTGACAAGAGTGACAAATAATGGTACGGAGGAAAGTCAAAAAAATCGACGAGACTTGTCCGTACATTTAATAAAAACTCTGTTTTTGTTTGTTGTCCAGACTCCCTGCTAATTTCTGTTTTAATTGAAAATAAAGATTTTAAGGATATGAGTTTTTTTAAAATTCAAAAAAAAAAGATGGTATTATTTGAAAAAATTCACGTCACTTTGAATAAAAATTATCATTTATATTCTCGATTCTAGAATTCCAAGACTAAAAAAATTTTTAAATATTTTTTTTCAATTTAATCATTGGACAAGAGTGTATCTTACTTGTAGCAACTTTTATGAATAAAATTGTTTTATAAATGGGCATTAGAAAATACTAGACCAACAATATCATAATTCCTGACTATAAATTTAAAATATTTAAAGAGAAATACCGACGTGATCAATGTAATTCTAGAAATTTAAAAAATTCCAAATGGAAAAAAATATTGATGTAATGCTAATTAACGAAACACACATAATAAATAAAAGTTTTATAAAATTTTCAAATTACGTCATTTATGACAGACAACATTCAGAAGAAGGCAACTAAGCAATTCTCATAAAACATCAATAAACATCGTCGTGAACTTAACTAACATAGGCAAACACATAGAGGTAACATCCTTTGAAATAAAAGACTAGATTGGCAAATTAGTAGAACCTTCCTCAACATACGGTACTTTCTCACGAATGGAGTATACCATCTCATTTGGCTATAATTTTTCATTCTTATACATGGGATGGGGAAGAAGAGTATCGTATAGAAAAGTTGATGTTTTTTAAAACATCTCTAAAACTGCTAAACCTATTTTAATAATAATGAAATAATAGAGTGAGTCAGACTCGCATACCGAGGGTTCCGTACGTACCTTATATATATTTATTACTATCTGTATTACCTGTCGCTCCAAGAATCTAATACTTCGACAGGAAGCAGAAAAATAATTATATCGTTATGGCCCCCAAAAGGGGGGAGAGGGGAGCTCAATTGCATCCGCGGATCTCGTCCCGGTGGTGACATTTTTTAAGGGAGTATGCTAGGAAAAAACTTTGAAAAATATTTGGTAACTGTAAAAATTATAAGATTGAAGAAATTTTTGGAGACGGACTGATAAGTGAAATTGAGTGGATATTGATGAGGCAGTCAAAAAAGAAGAAGATAATTTATACTATCTTTTTATTCATAAACCAACGTTTCGGAGGCTATTCCCTCCTTCTTCAGGTTTTTGAAAAGTCACTGAAGGAAATCCAATCCATCTGTCTCCTCTTTCAGTGGCAGTAACAATAATATCTGGAAGGAGACAATAAAGTGTGTCTTCTGCTGGGATTATAAATTTTATTTATTTATAACGAAACTATAGTCTCGTTATAAATAAATAAAATTTATAATTCCAGCAGAAGTCACACTATTTTATTGTCTCCTTCAATATATAAAAATTCTGCTTACTCTGGGCAAAAACTTTCAATTTAATAATATATTGTATTTCATTCTCAGCAGAATTATAGTAGTAGTGATTACTATACTATAATTCTTCTGAGCATGAAATACAATATATTATTGTGTACTGCCACTGAAAAAGGAGACAGATGTGAATGTCGCATTGGATTTCCTTCACTGACTTTTCAAAAACCTGAAGGAGAGGAATAGCCTCCGAAACGTCGGTTTATGAATAAAAAGATAGTATAAATTATCTTCTTCTTTTTTGGACTGCCTCATTAATATCCACTCAGTAAAAATTATTGTTTTACTGACGATAAAACCAATCAACCCCAGCCATGAAATGGAAGTAAATGTTTGAACTAGCTTAGATGCGGTGGATGGAAGACAGCTAGAGTAACGGTACTGGAAATAAGCTAGAATAATTATTTAAATAAAAACAATTTTAATTTATCATATTTTTGAAATGGATTAAAAAGTATAAAATAATTTCTCCTAGCCCCATACAGATTTATAACGCTGTACAGATTCCTAATATAATACAGATTGTCCTGAAAATGTCTGATTGTCATCCAGTTCCGATGTTTATGTTTAAAGTTTCAAGTCTCTAGCGGGAAAATAGTTTAAAATCGATTGCAAAATTTGTTTCGAACAGACAGACAGACAAGAAAGCTAGTTAATAAAAACGTTGTAACTTTACTCAATGATTCATACAATTCAAATTACGAGAAGTAAATACAAATTTGAGTGAAATCAACACTCCTTATATATATTAAAATTTCGAAAACTCGCGCGAAAATAATATTTCAAATGTGGTAACGCCTGTAGGGTATGCAAGTGCTATGCTTTTAGGATTGATTAGTAAGCTATCTGAAGGGAGTTGTCTTGAACTTGGGTTCAATCGATTGCAAAATTTGTACCGGACAGACAAATAAACAAACAAATAGACAAGAAAACGCGTTTATATTGCATTGTCATCCAGTTGTGAGCTATATTTAAAGTTCCACTTAATAAAAAAGACATACTTATTTCATAATAAGGGGCCTGCTTCATATTTTGAATCCCGGGCCGAAATTTCATGGCGGGACATGTATATCTTATAAAATACTTTAAATATCAAATTCGTTCTTATTTGTCGATCATAAGGATAGAATAAAATCTGAAGAATTTTTTCGGAATTTTATATTAATTCAAAAACTTGATTAAAATTAGGCTGGTACAATAATCACCTAAAAATGGCCAATTCGGGGTTCTCTCACGTCGTTGTTTAAAGCGAAATAAATTAAAATAAATTATATCTAATTATACTTAGAAAGATCTTTACAAGGATAGTTCACACCCCATGATAAAAAATATTTTTTTATCTAAAACATCACAAAAAATACGACTTTTCCCAAAATAATGATTCGATCAAAATTTTAATACAATTTTTCATTTTGGAGAAAATGAATACATTAACTTATAAATTTCAAGTTTGTATCTTATTTTATTTACGAGCTACAATGCTCTGACAAATGGACAGACCGAGAGTCATTCGAGCAACAGTAATAGGGTCCAGATTTAATTTTTAAACGAAACCTTAAAAAAAAGCGAAATTACAGAGTTAAGGATTTCAAAAAAGGCTTAATTACTAAACATCAAAAAAATGATATTTAAAAAGAGAAATTAATTATTTTTTTTTTAATGCCTTTGCGTTTGTACGATTTTCCCTGAGTGGGTTTGGGAGTTCATAAGTGGCCAAATTGTGTTCGCTCTATTCTCTATTTCAAAAACCATTGAGTATATTGTAACGAAATTTTATATTTAATTGTTTTATATTTAGATAAGTGGTAAATAGATTTTGTTTGAAATTTCTATATACACATATATGTACAAGCATAGGTATTTGACAAAAATAATAAATAATTCTTAAAATATCATTTTTAGGATATTTAATGCTTGTGTATTTCACACAATTGTTTTGATAAAATAATTTTAACAATTTCAATTTTTTCTGCACAATTATAATAAAATATACCTATCTAGAAATAAATTATATAAATATACGAAAACGGAGAGGTAATGATTAGGATGAGTCGAAAAAATTGAATTTTCTTTCCGAAAACACTTTAGTACGGAAAAGTTGCCTATTGTAATAAGAAGAAAAAATGGCATAAAAAATTAAAATCGGTTAACCGCTCACGCATCGAACTTTAAACTTAGGAAAAATTGAAAAAAACCATGATATTTTTGTAATTTTTTTCTATAAGCTAAAATTTTTAAAATAAACACACTAGTTTTTTATGCTTGTTTTATTGTTTTCAATTACCTAAATAAATTAAATTTTGATCAATAATACTTTTTGAAATTCTATTTTTTCTAAGATGTTGCGTGAACGTAAAAAAGTATACACATTATTGATCAGAATTTAATTTATTTAGGTTATTTAAACCATAAAACAAGCATTAAAAACTAGTTGTGTTTATTTTAAAAATTTTTAACTAATAGAAAATAAACTAATAAAAAATCGTGATTTTTGCAATTTTTCATAAGTTTCAAGTTCGATTCGCGAGCGGAAGATGTTATCCGATTTTAATTTTTTTATGCAGTTTTCTTCTTATTAAAAAAGGCAGCTTTTCTCGCGTAGAAATGTTTTCGAACATCAAAATAGTTTTTTCGACCCACCTAGTAATGATGTCACGTGGTGTGTTTAATCGCACGAGATTTTAATCTTTTGAGTGCCAGTTTGTCCACTTCTGCTGAGGGACAACTTTGAAAACTAAATCAGTTAACCTTCGACTAATATGTGGAACCATATAAGTTTGATCCAAATTTGATAGCATCTCAGACCCTTACTTACGCACGTAGCCGGAAGGGATAGTTTTTAACATGAACATGAAAGGGACTATTAAATTATTTGCGTCGTGTAAATAGCGTTTCGCATGTTTTTTTTTTAATAATTATAAAAATACTCATAATGTCAATTGGCCATTTTTAAAACAAGCAGCTCCAGTTTCACCGTGGTATAGTTTAGAAATCCAGTTCTATCTACATATTTGTTTGATGATCTATGCAATTACATATTTTTAATAAATCTTAAATAAAATTGAACAATATATTTTAATTGAATTTTTTTATTTTTTCAGGTACTGTTGCTAACAGCATTGATCTTGCCACAGCCGAGCACCGGAAACCGCTTGGCTCATATACGATCCACCTCCTGGTCCGAGTGAGTACAATATACTTAATTTTAAATAAAAGCGTTTAAGTTAATTCTTTCACAAAGTCAAAAATTCAAGAACTCTTCGAAACTTGGAATATAAATCATTAAAACCTTAATAAATACACTGTTAAAATTTGAAGACGATTTACCACGCTTAACATGAAATAATTGCAATTAAAATTGAATTTTTTTTACATATGGTGCTTCTTTACTGGTGCACCCGTTCTTGCATTCGATTGCAATAAAAAAAAAAAAAAAAAAAAAGAATGTGTGTATCCATATAGAGATTTCGTACTGTGAGTGGTCAGTCACGTTAAAAAAACATAACCTAAAATTTTAACACCGTTCATATTTATATAGTGGTTACGAGGCTAAAACTTTTTCTGTGGATTGTCTCGAAAGAGCCTCCTTAATTATTCAAATTGTAAATTTAAGGATAAATAATTAAATGTGTTTTTTGTTGTAGGTGGAGCACGCAGGAAGTCGGTGACTCCTTGGGGATGGGACCAGAGCTGGTGGTCTCTGGGGGCAGTGGCTGGCGGCGTGAGATGCGTCAGCTTCTGAGAAAAGAGGCTGGACAATCTGGAAATCCAGCAGAATGCTGTCCTACTGTGAAGGAGATGGTGGAGCCTGACGGAGGGAAAAACCAAAATGACATGTACGTCGAACTATTTAGGTAAGCTATTCAGTCTGCTTTTGCCATTTAAAATGTATATTGCCGAGAGTAGCAGAATAGAAGAATAAATCGAACAGTGTGTCCTCTGCTTGATGTAAATAAGTATTTGTTTGAATTTGTGGATAGAACGTAAAAAATATGTTGAAGACTATTCACCATAGTATAATGAAAGAATTAAAAAAAATCATAAATTCATAAATAATCTCTTGCATTTCCCTCTGTGACTGTTATAGAAATATAAATTTTTAAACACCCCAAATTGGATAAAAATCGCCAAATCGTTTAGCCCTGTTACCTCTAGTGACTATCAAACTCGCTTCCTACCATCCTGATAACATCCTGATATCTTGTACTCTGATCTAGTCCATATAATATCTTCTTCTTTTTTCACGATGGAGGGGCCAATCCAGGCCATCTACTGTTTGATTAATTCATTTTACATAATACACAACTATTATAGATTCAATCACTGGCGCGAGAAAAGGAATAAATCTTAAGAGTTGGGATAAAGTCGAAAGTAGTGAGTTTTTTGAATTTTTGTAAAAAATTGGCATTTTTCAAAATTCCAACCTGCAGAGGCTCTGTAATCGACTCACTAGAAACTTTACAAAAAGCGATTTTAAAGGTCCTATCAAAGATTATATTATATATTAGATATGTGTGATTTCCATATCCGGATTGATCACCCGCTCGGGAGTCGAACCTTCAATTAGGCCAGTTGCCTTATCATTATAGACGAACTCTTTACGACATTATATGCATTAATTAAAAATTGATCGAATATAATATAGTAAACATTATTGTAAAATTCTGTTGGCTACTAAAGAAAATATCCAGTGATGAAGCTGTTGAAGCTTTTATTTTTGTGATTAATTTTACTATATTATAGTTAACCTAAAATCTGAGTGGGTGCATCTGCTCATACTTGATAACGATCATAGAACAAGTCGATCGAACCGTCTTAGTTTTATTGTATTATTTATTCGTGTTCAATAAATAATTATATTTCAAAGAAAAAGTTAATTATTGATTGTATAACAAATATTAAAAAATACAAATATTTAAAAAACAATCAAAAATACGTTTATTCGAAAACAAACGTTTAGGAGAATTTCTCCCTTTTTCAATAGAAAATTTTTGTAAAAAATAAAAAAAGTTACTTTCTCAAAATTTAGAAAACAACACTAAGATATTAAATATTTTTATAAAGACAATTGTACATATTGTCTTGGTGACCAGATTACCTTTAACCTTCAAGCGGGAGCGCGATTATTTCGTAACGACAGCGGTCGGCGTAACCTAGAGACCTATGGGATATTTCAGAGATTTAAAACACTAATTAATTAGTAATAATTTATTTGTTTGATTCAGACACATTATCAATATGTTAGGACACAATTTGTCCAAATAAAAAACTTAAACTCATCATCATCATTGAGTATACAGTCCTAAGACTGGTTTGATGCAACAATCCGTCTCCACTCGACTCTGTCCCCCGCCATCTGTTTGACCTCTCTAAATGTCTCGCAATTTTTTACACGAAGAGAAATCGTCATGATGCATATTCTCGGGATTTGTAATGTGGTGGTTTCCCGTTGCCTTCCACGTGTAAATGAGGATCTATTAGTATAGATGGAGTTCGGAGGAAGTGGCTCAGGTCTTTAATAAAATTCTAGCTTCAAGGGAGACAAAGTATATTAAATTCGACCCTAGGCAAAAAGCGTTTCTACCCGTTGATGGCTGCGCTTTGAACACTTTCGATCTGGACATGATCTTGAGATTTCACCACCAGAAGTTCAAATCTCTGTCAATTGCTTCAATTGACATTTCTAAGGCCTTTGACTCAGTGTCACATAAAACCCTCGGGAGACTCTCGCGATAATAATGGGGCTCCCTGGAGGCGTGACCGACTACATAATGAATTCCTATGAGAGAAGCACAACTTCTCTCTCATTTAATGGCTGGAGTTCGCGCGAAATCCATCCAACGTGCGGAGTTAAACAGGGGGACCCTCTGTCTCCCTTAATCTTTAACATGGTCATCGACCGAATGATCCGGCGAATTCCACCTCAAGTCGGATCACAGATAGGTAACATTGAATACAATGCCCTAATGTTCGCCGATGACATGTTATCTTAAGCCTCAACAACGGCTCTTTGCGCTCCGGGTTGTGTTTCTCCCAGGTCTGTACCATCTTTTGACCTTGGTTAGTTCAACGCTTGGACACTTAAAGAAGATAGATGTCATCGTAAGGAGTGCCTGCAGAAAATGGCTTGATCTGCCACACGATGCGCCGAACGCGTATTTCCACGCCAGCGCTAAAGATGGCGGGCTATCCATTCCATCAGTTAGATGGTTAATGCCCTTGCATCGTGTGTTTAGACTCAAGAAGATGATGTCCGGGGAAACAACAACAGAGCGTGATTTCACACAGAATTTCCTGATCGACGAAATAAACCGTTCGACTCGGGGCCTCATGGATGGAGAGGTGACTCTAGATACAAAGATAAAACTTGAAGGTCAAGGCTGCTCTACGGATCGTTCGATGGGAGAGGCCTTCGTGAATCTAGGAGGGTGCCTCAACAACATATCTGGATCACCGAGGGTAGCAGATTCCTTAGTGACAGGGACTTTGTGAACTCGGTGAAACTAAGGATAAATGCCCTTCCTACGAGATCGCGGACGGCTAGGGGGCGACCAAAAGATCGGTCGTGTCGTGGTGGATGCGCTGCTGTCGAGACTCTAAACCACATACTCCAGCAGTGCCACCATACGCATAGATCGCGTATCAAACGCCACAATGCTATAGTGGCCTACGTCAAGCGGGCACTAATGACCAAATCCTCTTTAGTAGACGAAGAGCCTCACTTTGTTTCCAATACACATGGTCTACGGAAACCTGACCTTATCGCTGTTCTTGGGTACTCGGCCCTTTGCTTGGACGCCCAAGTTGTTAGTGAGCACATCAAACTTGATGAAGCTCACGCAACAAAGGCAGATTATTATAAAGAGCTAGAGGAGAGCATGAAGAGGCGATATAATGTGGAAACGGTAAGATTCGGGTCTATTACCCTTAATTATCGAGGGGTTTGGTCCGCCAGATCCGCGAAAGATCTCACTAGCAGTGGTATACTGCAGAAGAGGGAATTGAAGATACTTTCATCTAGAGTTGTGGTAGGGGGTCTCGCCGGCTTTTGGAAGTTCAACAAAACCACACAATTTATCCGTCGTTCCAGAACACCTTTAGGAATCGGATAAGGTCAGCGGAAGATTTCAATGAAAGGGTGACGCCTGCCCCTCAGGCGCAATAAACGTGTGTTTTTAGTGGGTATTACTGTTCTTTTCTTTATGTTAGGACAGTCGAGTCCCACAGTACCAACAATTAGTTGGTCTGCGTAAATGCATTTTCACACGTTAAAAAAAAAAAAAAAAAAAAAATTGGGACATACTTCTCCCGGTAGTATAATGGGAGAGGTAAGAGCTCGCGGAACTGGGGTCGCTGTCCCTCTAGTTTTTAGCAAATCTTCCTTTACCGGGATCGTAGAAGAGTATCTGCAAATTTTGATGTTGGCGCGAAAATTATATAACTACTGATATTACTCTTATGCTCGTGCATATGTCTTAAAACTATTAAGGGTGAAAAATAAAAAAACAAAAAAACAAAATAAAACATGGACTTTAGGAAAATAATTTTGATATTAAAGTAGTATTAGTCATAGTAAAGTTATGTTTTAAAAAAATAAATAAATAATTACAAAGCATGGTAGTTACAATTTGTTTCTGAAAAGTGAAACTTTTGTGTAGGTATTTAAGTGTAAACAAATGTAGAGCAGAATGAATATTGAACCAAGAAAATAAAAATTGGTTTTCTAAATACCAGTCACCCTACTCCTACTATCTAGACTATTGTTCCAAGGGTTGCTGTTAAACTCATATAAAAACAAAATTATAAAATCAAATAATATTGGTAATAAAGATAAGAGTAAATAGATATTTTATTTAATATGGATTTACTATGAGTTAAGGATACTGGGTCACTTATTTCACAGTTACCTTCTGTATTTCCTGAAGATGGGTTGATAGCCCGAAATATATATATTGAAAAAGAAAAAATTTTTATATCTTTTAATTTTTTAATTTTAATGTGAAATAAGTGACCCAGTATCCTTAACTCATAGTAAATCCATAATAAATAAAATATCTATTTACTCTTATCTTTATTAAAGATGTTTCACCTTGCACCAACACCACAATCTCTACTGATTATTAATATTGGTAACTCAAATTTCCTTTGGATTAAAAAGTAATTTGGTAACACAAAATCGTCTCATATACCTCTAACTAGCTTTATATAGTATAAAACAATCAAAATAACATAATCAATTGGCTCCATGAGATCAAATAATTAGAATTCAAAGTATTTATCATCAACTTAAGTCTAGTTTTCTGCAGAATCAGTTTCTTCGCCAAGATAACATTCATTACAAATGAATGTAGTGTGAGTAAGGTCAGGCTTCTAGGGATGGGAAATGCATGAGACAAAAAATAACTATATTACGAACGAAAATGTATCTAATGCGGTCGATTCGACAACGCGCGACCGCTTGAAGGTTAAATAAAGTGTTTTTTTGATTGTTTTTTAAAGATATGTATTTTTTAATAAATAATTATAATTAATTATATGTGATTTAACTAAAAATTCAAATCTAAATATATCCAGTGCGTGGTCGGATTTTATGTTACAGTAAAAAACAAGTGATTTTTTTTTAATTTTTGAAAAAAAGATGGTATTTTTCAAAATTCCAAAATCACTAGAGGATCTGTAATCTTTATGTTTATGTATTTTTATTTGCATCAAGCAGAAGACACACTCTTTTATTAATTCTTATAAAAGCTGCTCTTTGGCTATAAGCTGCTTAACAACTTTTCTAATTTATGATTAGTTCTTTTAATCATTTCAGAGAAGGACACCAGAGGCAACGTTTCTACGAGCTCTCTTGTCGTGGGGACATTCTAGGAAGACCTTGTCTCTTTATTGATCGTTCGATTCGTAATCAATCCCGCTGTGTGCAACAATATTCATTCACCTATGCGATTGTTCGAGACCCAACATCAGTGCATGGAAGTCATCGAACCTTGGCCTCCCAATTTCCTAATTTGACCCACTCGGGATGGACCTTAGATTATATTAAAGTGCGGAGTGGCTGTACTTGTCATTTAGCTGACTCGGGAGATTCCAATGGATCCTCATCCCAGAAATGGCCACGCCGTAGAAAACGTCCCAAGAACCGAGGGGGGAAAGTACGTAAGAAGATGGACGAGACCTAATTGACAAATGATTAGTGGATGGTGAGGAGCTCTGGCTAGGTGGTATCTTATCAGGGACTTCTGCCACCTGCAAGTGCATGTTCCTTCACCTATGCTGAAGGTTGGACTTTATTTTGGATTACGCTTTATACACAGCATATTCTTTATACTAGATCTGTCTCTAATAATTCAATTAGCTCATTTGTCTATTTGTATTCAACTCCATTTCTTATCTATACAGATTTTTTTGTTTTTAAGATTATTTTACTCAGAGCCGGATCAGCAGATTTGTGAGCCTAGGGGCTAAAATAATAATGAACAAATAGTATAGTGAGATAGGAAATTAACTCTGAGGCCCACTTCAGGGATTTCCTCTGGAGGACGACGCAGGTGATAACTCTATATTATTTTAATAGCTATGCATTTTTACAAAGTGATTAAAGCTTTGGTGATTGATTAGTATCATTATTGTTTTCAGTTCCATTATTTAGGTATTAGATGTGACAAATCGGAGGAAGAAAGGAACAATTATAAACACAGTGTTGGAACATGTGAACAATTGCGACGTTTCGCCAATTTATTATGGCTTCATCAGACTCCTGATCAAATTTATAAAACACTTCGTCATTTGTTTTCTTACTAATAGAATACATATATATTTATACCAATATGAACACACTTATTTATACTACACCATTAATTATTATTGCTACTCTAAATGATTAATGTTGTAGCATAAATAAGTGTGTTCATATATATATGTATTCTAATTAATAAGAAAACAAATGGTGTTTTATGAATTTGATCAAGAGCCTGATGAAGCCATAATAAATTGGCGAAACGTCGTAATTATTCGCATGTTTAAACACTGTGTTTATAATTGTTACTTTTTCCTCCGATTTGTCACATCTAATTGATTAGTATATTAGAACTTTTTGAAATAAATCACATTATGCACTCTTTAATATATTAATTTATCAAATTACTAAGAAATATAGACAAATACACATAGACGACGTTCCGATCACCTACTCTGTGATCGTTATCATCTACAATTGAAAATGATCTCAAATGAAGAATTGAAACGTCGCGTCGTGTATTTGTGTTTGAGTATATTTTTTAGTGTTTTAATAAACAAAAAGTAAAGAAAATTTTGAAAAATTTAAGAAACTTTTTAAAATTTAAAATACTAGGTAGGTTTCACAAAATAAAAGATAAGATGTCTTGTTTAGCACGACTCTATAAATAGTTTACAGAGGAAACAGTTTCCTCTCTGTGAACTCCTGAAGATGGGCTTATATCCCGAAATATATATAGAGTCGTGCTAAACAAGCATCTTATCTTTTATTTTTGTGAAATCTACCTAGTATTTTATATTTTAAAATGTTTTTTAAATTTTTCAAAATTTTCTTTACTTTATTTCGAGGGGTGAACCCCGATTGGAATTAGGTGTACACTTGTTTGGAATTATGTGGAATTATTTTTGAATTCATTAGATAATGTCCCTTCATCTATTGTCTTCAACTTGGAAATGAAAGTGGAAGTAGGTGTACACTATATTAGTTCGCGGTTCACCCCTCGCTTTATTTAAAATGTTTCCCCAAGGATCCACACCATTCTCCCTTAACAAAATTTTAATAAACAGTGCATAATATGTGGGGTTATTTCAGAAAGTTATAAAAATGTTTTGTTCTGACACTTTTAAAATTGTAATCCATTTCGAATTTTTCAATATTTCTTAATCACCGAAGCATCAAATCTGCAATCACAAAAAAGAAATATAAGTGAATGGAATGGAAAATTTACTTAGATTTCAAATATAAAATAAATGTTTCGCTATTGTAAATATTTTTCCAGTATTTTTTCTTTAAAAATAACAAGTTTTGATGTTTGTCGTTTTTGAGTCTTTTCAAGGTCAATTATGAAAAAAGTTATTTTTAATAAAATACAGTATTTTATACTATAAATATCTATTACAAATACAATTTCAATAGATATATATATATTTTATTTAATTAGCAAAAAATTAGTATATCAAATATGGGCCCCAAAATGGCGGACCGGCAGCCCCAATAAGCAAAGCTTATCGCTGGATCCGGTAATGATTTTACTATAAAAAATGATAAGAGTTGAAATACAAAAATCATCCCTTTCTTGTTAAAATTGATTTTTAAAAAAGTGTACTTAGCAACCTGGAATTAATTAATTTGTAAACTGCATCAACATTTTACAGTGAATGCTAAATTACTCAATATATCTATATGCTATTTCAAAATATATTTATGTCGTTCCTTTAATTTTATTTTGTAGTTTTTGTAAATAAATTTATTTTTTTTCTAAATTAAAACTTGATTATAAGTTTTTTTTTTTTTTTTTTTGTCAAATCAAATAATATATTATATGTCATATTAATTTTTATACTATTCCAGATTGCTTTTTTTATTTTTTACTTTTAATGCTTTTATTTATTTTTGTATATTTTTAGGGACTATGTCCTTTACACTTTTCGGGACTCGCCTGTATATTTATGAATATGATAATAGTCAATACATTTAGGATATATTAACAGATTATATATATATTTATATATATTATATTTGTTAAATATATATTTTATAATATTATATATTATAAAAGTATAATTATTTTCTAAATATTTATTTAATATGAATAGAATATACTTATATGAACATTGTGATTATTGATAATTTCAGTGCCTTATCTACAATTTTGATAAAGTTTGCAAATGATCACCTCTCTATTTTATCACCATATTCTCATTTTTTATTTTATTTATTTATCCTTATTTGATGTTTCATTTTCCCCTTCAATCTTATGTGGTCACCATTGTATAGTAACCAGTTCGATTGTTGTAGATGCCCTCATGAGCTAAGGCGTATCAGAAATCCTGATTGATTTGGGCTAGCATTTCCGATGGGTTCCTTTCGGAAGATCAGTCAGGAAATTTCGAATATGAATCATTTATAATTGAAAGGCTAATTTTACACCCAGGTAATAAAAACTGATTGACAGACATAACTCTTTTCATCAGCAAACGAAGCTTGGAACTCCCCGTGACTTTGAATTTGTAATGAGCCGCTTCGGCTCTTAACCAGGCTAATTTTCACTAAAATGACCATATGCCTTTTTCAATAAAAAACGATTCATATATTAAATTATCCATCATGTTAAAAATGAAAATTAGACTTGACCATACCCTTTTGTGTTACTGTCTGTTTTAAGAGTGTCTCGGTGAATTTCCCAGCCTCTAGTTTGGAGACTTTTAAACTACATCTTCAATAGATTGATGAGGAGGGGGCAAGTTCAAACGAGTTTGGCAAATGAGCCCCACAACCGGAAAGTCTCCATGGACGCTCACTTTCTATTTGCCCACAACAGACAGTGATCTTAAATATTCATTTGAGATCTCTAGTTAGCTGCTCTTGAGCAATTCCTTATTCCTTCAA
The DNA here is from genome assembly GCA_024734495.1 of Forficula auricularia. Lineage (NCBI taxonomy): Eukaryota > Metazoa > Arthropoda > Insecta > Dermaptera > Forficulidae > Forficula > Forficula auricularia. Next base: position 35,846 of record JALMQS010000381.1, read on the forward strand.
TTTTATTTTTTATTTATATTAGGAAAAATATACAACACTAGATCATAAAATTCATTTTGCAAAGATTTAATTTATAAATATACATTCAAACATCGCGAAAGTTCAATTTAATTAAAAATAAATTATATATCCACTATGATTATATTAATTAAATTTTAAAATATGATGATTAAGAGAAGCTCATCTTCTTGCATAAAATAATTTAAATAATCAAAATTAATTTATAAGGAATAAATCAAAATCTGCTTGATGTAAATAAATAAACAATTATTAATATATAATAGTCGGTATTCGTATTCGGTGTTATTAAAAGGTAATAGAAAACTCTTCTAATTCTTTAGAAATGGATAAAATATAATATACGAGAAGGGGGGTCTTATACTCAGGGTAGATGGGCACTCCTGTCTAAAACAATAGTTTTTTATTAGTAACCATTATATACAGGGTGGGACATAAAGATCTACCACAATTTGAAGAGGTATAAAAAATGAAAAAATTTGACTAGAAAAAAGACTGAATATATTTTTGAAAAGAACATAAAATAATTTTTTTTAATGTGTTTTAAACATTATCAGACAAAAAAGGGAGGGGGGGGGGTCAAAAATGAAAATTCTAGCCCTCTAGAGTCTAGACCAAACTCAACCAAATTTTGTATACATATTCTGTGGACACCCAGAAGGTTAGAAATGCAAAAACTACCCAAATTTTGTATTCATAGTTTGGTCGAAAGGGCTAGAATTTTCATTTTTGACCCTCCTCCCCATTTTGGGTGATTAGTTTTTGCATTTATTGCATTCTGGGGGTCCACAGAATGTGTATACACAATTTGGTTGAGATTGAGTTTGGTCGAAAGGGCTAGAATTTTTATTTTTGACCCCCCTCCCCTTTTTTTTCGTCTGATATAATGTTTAAAACACATTAAAAAAAATATTTTATGTTCTTATCAAAAATATATTCAGTTTTTTTCTAGTTAAATTTTTTCATTTTTTTATATATCTTGTGTACAAAATGTGTAGATATTTATGCCCCACCCTGTACAAGAGAATAATGAATCTTAATTAAATACTTTACCTAAAACAATAGAATTGAATTAAAGTCCTTATTTTAGTAATATTAATTTATTTAGTAGAGTAATATGACAGGACAATGCGTACTACAAAAATTCATACACCAAACCAAAATAGCTAGGGATTAAAATAAAAATCACTTGCTAAAAGACCTTCAAATTTACATATTATAGTAGATATTTTTTTAATATATATGTATATTTATTTACATCAAGAAAAAGAGACATTATTTGATTTATCCCTTAATAATTAATCAAATATGCTACTGTTGACTAAAAATTATTTTAAAAAATACTTTAATCTCACTGTTATTTAAAATCAATTTTCGCAAAACCTAAATATTTATGTATTAAGTATAAAAATTTATCAAAAGAGAAGTTTCATTTAAAAAACCAACTAGATTGGACATTTTAAATGAGAATATAATCAGAATGAACGACATTTCGACACCTACTGCAGGAAGGTGGGAAGAGAAAGTCTTTTAATCGACTGAAAAAGACTCCAGACCTTGGTTTCGAAACGTCGTGCATTCTGATTATATTATCATATTAAAAATGTTCAATCTAGTTGGGTTTAATTTAAATTTCTCTTTCGATACATCAAAGCATCAAATCTGAAATTATAAAAATTATTTTAAGGAAATACTTTAACCAGAAATGAGTAAATAAATCGACAATATTTCTTGACTTTACAAATCTATTTAGCAAAAAAAAAAAATGTAAATTTCATATTGAATCACCAGAAATAAAAATTAATATTGAATCAAAATTGCTTAATCATTTGCGTTAAAACCTCTAAGAAAACAGAATAAATAAATATTTTCATAAGGAATAATTACAACACAGTTGTCTTTGTCTTAAACCAACTAGAAAATACCGATTACGAAAGATTGCATTGCAAATTTTACCTCTTCCCTCACATTCTCTCCCATAATGCAATTTCCATCCTGCAGAAGAAACGGTCTAGTCTTGTTCAAAAGTAAACCTGAATACTTTATTGTATATTAGATTTTTTATATATTGTTTATTGTATAGCAAGTACTCTGTATAAAATATGTGGAGTCGATTAAATAAAGATAAATCTTTCCAGAAAAACAAAGAGGATCCAATGAAATTTGTGAGACGGAAGTTTTTTAAGTCCACGAAACTGTTAAGTTTTGTTAAAAAATAGAGATTAAATAATATTGATAATTATGATCCCAGAATAATACAAAATTTGTAAATATAACCTTAATAATAAAGTATACTCAACTTTGTAGATTGTTTTCATTTTAAATTTATTATGTTAACTCCTTTCTAATTAAAATATTTCTTAATTTAGAGAGTCAGTAAAACTTAATGATCAGTGATTTGTGAAAGATTCCACTCTTTTATTTTAAGAAAAATCAAATAAACTCTCAACTCTTTTATAAAAGATCTGTTCTTATTTTTATGGTAACCTGTCAAATTAACTTGATGTTTAGTTTCTTCTATGAGTGTGCATTCTTGACATCTTTTCCAGGTTCAGAATTGATTAAGGCGCCGCTAAAGAAGAGAAGGAAGAATGGATATTTTTTTTAACAGAAAAGGAAATATTTAATTTCTTCCTTGAGGTAGTTGTTTCATCATATTGGTTTTCTTAGGTTTTTTTTTTTGAAATTTAGACAGATTATTATTTTAAATACTTCTGCATCGATTGGTGGCAAAACGAAATTTATGAACAATATAGTTCCGGGAATATTAAATTCCAAAAGATAAAGTTTTTTCAGACTCTTATACATTGCACTATACGGAATATCGAAAAGTTTACATACATATTTAATTATAATTAAGATACCCTTCTTACCAACATTAAACAATATAATTTGAAAGTTTATATTGGGAAAATAAGGACAAGTTTTTTAAGATTGTTATAAAAAACTAAACCAACATTAGTCAATAACTAATACCTTTTTTAAGAAAATTTTAATTCATAGTTACAACACAGTTTCTGAGATAATAATAAAAAATGTATAATGAAAAATTTACACTAAAAACAAGCTGGCAACAACGCATTTATTTAATCTAAAAAGTGGGTTAACTTTGGTAAATTTTTTGACGTTTTTTTCGCTTCAGCCATTGTCGCAACAGCTTTCAAATCCCTTACTAAGAATTTTTTGTTTTATAAGTTTCCCTTTATAATGTACTTTATCTGAAATTTCTATGATAAAATATACACAAGCTCGGACAGTGTTGCCAGATTTGTCAAACGAGCACGGAATTGGCTAGAAGTGGTACATAAACAGCAAAAAGTTTTGGGCTTATGAATTATGAATCCTTACTGTCTGTTCTATATACTCTAGCATTCCCTTTTTGCTAGTATTGCCGCGAAACAACTACATGAAGTAAATATTTTTTTAGTTGTATTTTTGGGATTATAGTCTAAGACAGTGATTCGAGAGCTTTTTGGTGAGCCTTGAAATAGAATTAAAAAACGTTATTTGCTTATTACTGAAGTCAATAAATTCCTATCAGGGACTACCGGTAACTTTTCAGCCAGATGATGTCCAAAAAGGATCCTTCATTTTTGAAACTGTTATTTTATTCTTAGCAAAATTAATCTATAATCTAATTTTTCAAATTCAAAATTAGATTTTTTATTTGATATTAAAGACAGAGCGGACAGTCTATCAATCAAATACTTCTGCCAAAACATCTTTTAGTTCATCATTCTCAATTAATTTTTTATTCAATTTATAGATTTTAAATGAAAGTCAGACTTCAAGCATAAGTAAAGTAATTTACACAAGGATGTTTCAACCTGTCTCGCGACACGCTCGCTGTTTGCCAGTAGCAGCATCATCAGGTCATTTAAGGGGTTTGGGACTGCTTATAATTTTTATAACAAAATTCTCAAAGTTTTACCATCGAATCATTGATGTATTAAATATTTATTCCCGAAATTTGAAGTTGATCGTCTGTTCCATTACCGAGAAATAAATGATTGAAAATTGTCCTTTTAACATGGAAGTAAATGGACCGAACTTTTAAAAGGGCTATAACTTCTATACAAATTATACTATTTTCAACAAATTTATACAGATCAATAAATTCAACTTTTATGAATCGAATGATACATTTTTAAATAGATTTGACAGTCTAGTTAATTAGCTATTCATGAATGTAAAAATAAAAAGTTATTTGTAACTAACAGAATATAACAAAAGCACTAGTGTAGAATTCCAACTCTATTACTTGAAATCGGTTTTATGTTAAATAAATGTTTTTATAATGAGAAAAAATTATCTCAATATTCTTTTGAATAATATTATCAAAACAAAGATTTTTATTCGAAATTAACTTCATTATTAACAATTTTTTTACTAAAAAATTTAGTATGCAGACGTTGTGACTCTGCAGATATACAAAAGATTTTTTCGAATATCAACCTGAAAGATAAGCTGTCCCGAACTCCCTTAAGAGCCACATCTCGTATCATGGGAGCCCCTGCTACTTAGTCAACAAAATTGGCAGATCATTTAAGGGTATCACTACCCTACAAAAAAGGCGCAAGCCATTTTTCAATTTTTACTTTACCCAATGCGAAGCAGATAAAGTATTGAACTTCAATGAATGTTCACATATAATTTTTCAACAGTACGGAAAGAAAAAAGAGATGGGTAAGGATAAAAATATTGAGTGCGTGCGAAAGTTAGTGCGGAGTTTGTGAATAAAAGTCACACAGCGATAAGGCAAACAAAATTCTTTATTCAATCAATGATATATTCTCAATCGTTTTCTACAATCTTTTTCCAACGTTCTGGCAGCAGACGGATGCCTCGATCATAAAAACTGCGCGGTTTAGATTCTAGGAACGAAGAGACGCCGTTTTTTAAGGCCTCCAAAGAGTCAAAGATTTTTCCATTTAAATAATTTTGCAATGACCGGAACAAGTGATAGTCAGATGGTGCAATATCAGGAGATTACGGTGGATGCGTTAGGACATCCCATTTCAGGCTCTTCAGCTTGCACAGCGTCTTTTTCGAAACGTATGGTCTGGCGTTGTCCTGATGATTATGACTCCCTTGTGATTTGACAAAATCGGACGTTTCTCTTTGATTTCTCTATTCAAATTGGTTAATTGGCGACAGTACTTGTCCGAATCAATCGTTTCGCCAGCAGGAAGAAGCTCAAAATAGATTATGCCCTTGCAATCCCACCAAACTGAGAGCATCGCCTTCATCGTCTTCAAGGTTAAATTCTCCGCGCCGAAATTTAGCAAACCATTTTTCCACAGTTCGTTTAGCTGGTGCTTGATCCTGATGAACATCTTGAATGTTTTTCACGGCTGCGGCAACGTTTATTCCCTTCCGAAACTCGTAAAGCATAACATGCCGAAAATGAACTTTATCGATATTCATTTTTAAAGTAATATTTATCGAAGCAGTTTGTATGAAAACAAATGATTTTTTTTAAATGAAAGCTCAAGACGTCACCTTTCCAAGGATATATAAATATGTAGGAGTAGGCATTAATGACAACACGTTACGACGCTCATAACTCCATCTATTGAAACTCCACATTAACTTTTTGCACACACCTATTAATAAAACTCCTTAACGAAAGAGTTGGATCAGTAAACTTTAATAAATTATTAACTAGAGTCGAACATCTCCAACTCTACCAAGGTAACAACAATCAAGTCTCATTCTTGAACCCAAGCTCACAAAACGTTTTATGTTTTTCCCTTGAATATAATCAATTTAAAAAGGTGAGAATTAGTCATGTTTCCGTGCTTTATGTCATGTGTTTCATCAAAATCAAGGATTGTTGTTGTATTTTTTTTTTTTTTTTTTTTCATTAATCCACTGAATGGATACTGTCATAAAAAATAAACACATCGATATTTATATTAGTTTATTTGTTGAAAGCAGCTAGAACTCTTCTTCCATACCTTAACCAATGAACTGTATATTTCGACCTAAAAATTATCTCCCTCGTTCATTTTAGAAGTATTTCCGCACTTTTCCTTTTTAGGATTATGTACAAATCGACGATAGTAATATTTTGTCCGTAATGGAATGTATGTATTTATTTTAAATAAGCTGATGGCATGTTGAAAGAACTGTTCTATGAATCTTGAATTGTTTAAACATAAATATATGTCAAGTTTCAGGACAAAATATTCCATATACTATATTAATCTTGGAGGAAAGGGAACGAAGTTCAGCGTAACTTGTCGGTAGTGTGTATGAATAAATAAATAAAGAGAAATCAATGAGGTTGTCCACTGTTTGATGAATATGCAAATAAACATATACATATTATATATACCAAATTATAAATATGCATCTATATATATATATATATATATATATATATAATTTATTTATAGTTTCGAATGTTTGACCTTCATCATCGATCTTTTAATTAGAATAATTTTATCTGTTATTTCACATGGGGTCATTTACACGATTGGATATAGAAAATTATTTTTGTTATCATATTAAGCTAGCCACATAAACGATTAACCATTTTTGAGAGACATCACCTTTTTATATAAATGCATATGAAATCCTTTGACTATACTTTTTTACTTTATCCAATGCGAAGCATGGGGAAAGTATTGTAATCATTTAAATCTTGCTATATACCTGTATTCTTTCTGTTTCTCATTTAAATGTTACTATATGTTATGTTTGCTTACTTAAATGTTACTATTTGTATATATATTCTTTCTGTTTCTGCTCTATGGATGGATGTATGTTATCGTTTTTTTGGCCCGCGATTTTTTTCCACACCGTTGCACCAATTGAAATGAAATTGAAAACCTACCATTAGTTTAACAAAATCAAGCGCTGATTAGTTTTTGGTACATATCGGCCCGACAAACATTAGTACTTTATTTCAGTACTTTTTTATTTTTTTTTTTTTTTTTTTGTGCCTATGTTGCCTCATATCTCCGCCAATTGTCAACCGATTTTGAAAATTTTTTTTGCATTGGGTCCAGTCTAGCTTCCGATTGGTCCCATTTTTTTTTCGATTTTTTTCCATAGGTATTGGACCTTTTTTATTAGGTTTGTTTAGACCTGACCTCTTTGTTTATGAACCGATTTCGATGGTTCTTTTTTATCCGAAAGGGGGTGTCTTAGGGATGGTGTCATATTAATTTGGTCAAGTTCTGATGATATGATCACTATTAATGACATCACTAAAAAGAGAAAAATAAAAATAATTTTTAAGAAAAAATAAAAACCGACTTCAAAAATTAAATGCAACAAATAAAATACACTAAAAGGTATAAAATAATTATTATCTTATTTAGTTACAACTAAACTACGAAATATTAAAATGAAATTACTTTTTGAAGTTGGTGCCAAATATATACCTTTTATGAATCGCACTCGACGGATCTTAGTACGTTTGGCGGGTACGCTCGGTTATAGGTATAGTTTGTTTGGCACCGACTTCAAAAAGTAATTTCATGTTAATATTTCGTCGTTTAGTTGTAACTAAATAAGATAATAATTATTTTATACCTTTTAGTGTATTTTATTTGTTGCATTTAATTTTTTGAAGTCGGTTTTTATTTTTTTCTTAAAAATTATTTTTTTGAAGTCGGTTTTTATTTTTTTCTTAAAAATTATTTTTATTTTTCTCTTTTTAGTGATGTTATTAATAGTGATCATATCATCAGAACTTGACCAAATTAATATGAGACCATCCCTAAGACACCCCCTTTCGGATAAAAAAGAACCATCGAAATCGGTTCATAAACAAAGAGGTTAGGTCTAAACAAACCTAATAAAAAAGGTCTAATACCTATGAAAAAAAACGAAAAAAAAATGGGACCAATCGGAAGCTAGACTGGACCCAATGCAAAAAAATTTTCAAAATCGGTTGAGAATTGGCGGGAGATATGAGGTAACATAGGCACAAAAAAAAAAAAAAAAAAAAAATTCAGTCGAATAGAGAACCTCCTCCTTTTTTGAAGTCGGTTAAAAAATAGCGATTGATTCTCATCTAGTACTTGAAGAATAACCATTCTATATTGGATTTTTGACGTTTCAGTTTTTATTGTTAACTATTGATGAAGACACAGAGGAATCGAGTTAAAATAAAAATTAGCTATTGATTCTCACTAGTACTTGAGGAATAACCATTCTATATTGGATTTTTGACGTTTAGGTTTTTATTGGTAACCATTGCAGAAGACATGGAGGAATCGACTTAAAATCAAAAATAGCGATTGATTCTCATCTATTACTTGAGGAATAATAATTCTACATTAGATTTTTGACCCTTCGATTATTATTTGTAACCATTGCTGAAACTTGAGTTGTTTGCCATAAAAGAATTTAGTCTTTTTGATTTTAAGTCGATTCTTCCACCTTTTCAGTAGAGGTTGCCATTAATAGTCAAAACATCAAAAATGGAATACAATAACGTTATTCCTCTAGTATTAGATAAGAATCGATCGTTATTTTTGATTTTAAGTCGATTCCTCCATGTCTTCAGCAATGGTTACCAATAAAACCGAAACGTCAAAAATCGAATCTAGAATGGTTATTCCTCGACTGTTAAATGAGAATCGATCATTATTTTTTAATTAAAGTCAACATGAACTGTAAATTGCAAGTGATATCTGATTAATAATAAAGGAATAAACATATTAATATTTCAAATGAATTTGTATAAAGTTTAGCAACGATCCGTTGCAGTTTAACAAAGGCAAGGTGGGAGTGGGGGGGATTTGATCTGGGTTGAGATATGAGAAATAACACATTAAATATTTCTAATTAAAAAGACTAATGAGGAGGTCAAACCTTCGAAACATATATATATGTAGGTTTGGTATATGTGGTTGGTGAATAATTATTATTATTATGTAACAATTTATTTTAACAAGAATTTAAATGAAAATAGATACAGAGTATATAAGAAAACTTCTTCCTTCTTGATGATGATGCCGGGTGAGATAACAACTCGAGTGTGAACTGTGAACTGCACAGAACTGGACTCTGAGCTTAACTGCACAGTGAGCTAAACTGCTGTCTGATGCTAGGGAGACGATCTTTATAGACGTTGGGTTGACATCTAGGGCTGCTGATGATAGGTCCTTGGTACAGCCAATCAGCGCATCTGTTATTTATGGCCAATCCGGGAGATGCTTGGTCGTCGCCGCTCTCGAGTCCACGGACTTCCCCACGGTGGCACTACGGGCGGTAGTGGCGCGCGCAGCTGAACAGCATTTGTCTGGATGTGGTAAAGGAGGTCAAGTTTTAGGAAAAGGGGGGAAAGTTTCATCTCTTTGTAGAGATGAACATATATATATATATATATATATATATATACCGGGTGAGTTTTTGATTTATCTTGAGAAAGTCTTATAACTTATAACTCAAAAGCAGCGCATTATATGAAAAAAAGTTTAAAATAAAAGTTTATTTATATCACGGGGAAACTAAACTACGCTATTGTTTGTTGACCTAGAACAAGCTTTCATGAGTATTTTGAGGTAAAGTTCTGTTTTTTAAATGGAAACCTATATGTTTCTGTATATGTTCTTATCTACAAAAAACTAAACAACTTTCATTAGAACTATTTTTTTATACGATATCAAATAAAAATAATATTAAATCAATTAGATCTCAAAAAAATCCTAATAATTATTTTTAACAATCATTCAACTTAATTATCTAATAATAATGACCAAATATTTAATTACGAGCTTTTCGTGCGTGCCTTCGGCACGCCTCGAAGCTCGGCCCTCCGGGCTGAATGCCCTGGCGGGCAGCGTCTCGGTCCAAAAATTTTATTCCTCTTAAAAACCACACTCCAAATGTATACCCGTAAACTACCGAAAATACATCGTCTCTTAAAAGTTTTGCATCTTTAATTTTTGAGTGGCGAGGGGGGGGGGAGGAACAATTATCAATATATTTAATGTTTCTTAATTTAAAAAGAATTGGAGTCTTTCATTTCAAAATTCGAATATATATATTTCAAATTTGCCTGGTTAATGAAAATCGATTGGAGCCATCAGTTTAAAATCAGAGCTGAGAATTATATTTCAAATTTGCCTCGTTAATTAATATATATTTAATGTTTCTTAATTTAAAATCTATTGGTGTTTTTTCATTTTCATTCGAGTTCAAATGAATACAATATTATCTAGACACAAAGTCTAAATCAAAAATATATAGTTTTAGTAAAAGAAATCAAGATATAAATATTAATGTGACATTGGTCTAGTGGTTAGAGCTGATGACCATAGTTCAAGAGTTCGTCGGTTCGATTCTAGGCAAGAGGGTAATTTTTTTAGAGAAATTTCTCTAAGCGTTGTTACAAATTAATCTAGATGAATATATATAGTATTAAAAAATAATTTAATAATAATTAATAATTTAATAATTTTGGCATCAGGAGCTTCATTTTATCTTGTTGTAAATCTATTAAAAAAAACAAATAAAAAAAACAAGAAATGTAAAGGCTACGAAGGAACTTAAAAAGCCAAAATAACGAAATTGGAACTGGAATTCATTCACAAGACTGGAATGTCTCAGAACAGTGTCGCAAAATTATTAAATTATTTATTTAATAATTATATATTTGATAAATATTATTTGATAATTAAGTTGAATGATTGTTAAAAATAATTATTTGGTGTTTTTTCTGAGAACTAATTGATTTGATATTTTTTTTTATTATTTGATGTCGTATAAAAAATAGTTCTAATAAAAGTTATCAGTTTTTTTCGTAGATTCTGAATATATACAGAAACATATAGGTTTACATTTAAAAAACACAACTTGACTTGAAATACCCTTGAAAACATGTTCTAGGTCGACAACCAATAACGTAGTTTAGATTAAATTGAAAGTTTTTGTGCCGAGGGTAGAAGTATTTTTATATATTTAAGGAGTCAATAAAAGAGTGTGCCTTCTGCTGGAATTATAAATTTTATTTATTTATAACGAGACTATAGTTTCGTTATAAATAAATAAAATTTATAATTGCAGCAGAAGACACACTCTTTTATTGACTCCTTCAACGTAGTTTAGTTTCCCTCCTATAAATAAACTTTTATTTGAAACTTTTTTCATATAATTCAGTTTTTGAGTTAGAAGACTGTCTCAAGATAAAAAAAACTCACCCGGTATATATATATATGTAAAAATGTATATATACTAGCTGCAAGGCCTCCCTCTGACATTCTCATTGATTTCTCTTTATGAATCAACAACTCTGCTACTCTAAGCAAAATAAAATATTTTCACTGTATGAATAAAATAATAATATGAATAAAATAATGAATTCATTTTAAAGTTCTGTGATTATACACCTTTCCCAAGAGAGAGATAAAAACAAAAAAAAAATATTTTGCAAATATTATTAGAATATTAAGGGTGGATTACCTTTGAGTAGACGTACGTAAGCTTCGACGTTGCCTTATGTCTTTCTCGACAACAACTGGAACGAGGAATAAGAAAGAAGAAAGATCCGTACTCGATAAGATAAACCAGCTTGGCTATATTCTTCGAAATATTTTGATAAAAAATTCTTAAAGAAATTCTCAAAATAATTTTTATGTAATCTAAAATCATTTATTCAAGAAGACTAATTAAATCCATAAAGAAAATAATTTAGTAAGATAAACGTTTCTATAATACACTCATCTCATTCTTATTTTTAAGTAAAAAAATATGCTGGTGTGTGACCATATGACTTTCAGTTATCCATCATCGATAACAAACATTAAAATAAAAATAATTAAAATCTAATTAAATTAAAAGTAAAGGCCATAGAGTATAAGAATACTGAATCGGACCCCAAAAGATAATTTAGTGATACTTAGAGGATATGTAGGTTCTAATAAAATAATAAGATCCTGAAAGTTTCAGATCCCTAACTCAATTGGTTTTTGAGAAAATGCGAAATATGTAAAAAACAGAAAAAAAATTTCTCAGGACTAAACTTTCTAAACTTTCTCATTAACTAAACCGATTGACCTAAATTTTTAATATGTTTTGGGGACTGATAATAGCTTCTAGAAAAAAATTATAAGCTATACAGGTTTATAATATCCTTGAAAAAAAAATGTTTTTTCTTTTTAATTTAAATTTTTCATTTTTGAATTTTCTCAAAAAACCAATTGAGTTAGGGATCTGAAACTTTCAGGATCTTATTATTTTATTACCTACATATCATCTAAGTATCACTAAATTATCTTCTTTCGGGGGTCGATTCAGTATACTTATACCCCTATGGCCTTTATTTAGTTCCATTTTGTTTTGAAAAATCATGAAAACATCAATTACGAATTTGTGAACACGAGGTCTTTAAATTTTCTCTAACAATCTTATATAACTCTTCGCATAATGATATGATTGTAATAAAATTATAAGCAATAAAGAACGTGAGATTTGTGATAAATACTGAAAATTTAAAGCTATGTTTCAAAAAACAAATGAAAACGCCTTAAATAATGGAGTATTTCTGTATATGAGAGATTTCAAGTTGCCGATAGTAATACTTAGATTTAAATTTTCTTAGAAAATCATGAGAGAGTGTCATGTAATAGATCCGATGGAATGGATTATTTTTAATTATATGTCAGAAGGGTAGTTTTTCACCCCCTCGAGAATCGAACCCGAGATCCAGTAACAGCGAATTCCAAATGGCCCGGATTGCTATTACTGGCACTAGGAGTTCAATTCCCGAGAGGGTGGGGGGGTGAAAACCCTCCTGACATATAATTAAAAATAATCCATTACATCGGATTTAATAGATGACACTCTCTCATGATTTTCTAAGGAGTATTTCTAGTTGGCAGATTTGTACCAAAACCTTGTTGTAATATCTGAAGTCGTTAACTAATTTAAGTTTCAAATTTTATATTTGTGAAATTTTAATTGAGATATGGTGATGAAAATAAAATGCGAAATTTTTTTTTAAAATTTATTAAGATAACCTCTAGTATACTGCGATACTTATACAGTACAGTTTCGATATAAAGCGCCCATTAAATTCTCAGATTTTTATCTTTTTATTTATATTTTTGGAAATTATGAGAATCTAAGTTAAACTTGTTTTGCTATCATGTTAATGACTGTTCGTTTTCTCGTTAGTTCTTATCATTTAATTAGTACAATGGTAGTGACATATTTTTGTATAATGATATTGAGACAAAAAGATGATGTACCAAAAAGATGCAATCTCTATAGTCTGGGATGGACCTTTGTATCGTGGAAAGAAGAATAAGAAGAAATTTCAGAGATTGATTACGATTCGAAGGTACTTTTCGTAGCGATATTTTATGGGTATATTTATGGGTATATTTATTTATTTATTTATTTAAAACAATGCTTTTAGGCGTATTTCAATGGAAAAACTGCGTCCTATATGTCAGTAAATACAGTAATTCATTTTTTTGCGTCGGATACTATAGTTCATTTAATAAAATTTAGGGAACACGGTTGGTTGGTTGGTTGAAAATGAAACATTTTGTTAACTTATTATAATTTATAATTGATTGATTTAGCCAGTGGGCATGTGGTACGATTAATTATATCTTTAGTAGGGTTAGTGAAGAAGCCGGATTTTAGTCGGTTAAATTTTATTCTGCCTCGAGCCACGCCTGAACTTAGGCCTCCTGCTCCAACATCGTCAGACATGATGGGAAAGCAGGCAAAACTACTCGCGCGGCCACCAATAATAATTTAAAAATCTTGTAGTGGAAATTTGACCAAAAAAAAATTGTATTAATAAGCTGCAGAATTATGAAAAGTTTTTCTTTCTATCTAAAACAGTTGTTTAAAAAATTTGCTTAATTTCCAAAATATGCAGAAAACGAATAAAAAAGTTTTTACCTTTGTTTCTATTTTTATACTTTCATATAAAACGTAAAACGAGACCCTATTTGTGTCGCTACAATATCTGTCTGTCTGTTGGTCCGACTGTCAGAGCATTGTCACTGTATCTCGTAAAATAAATAAGACACAAAGCTAAAGTTATGCATTTTCATTTTTCCCAAAATCAAAATTTTTATTAAAATGGCTGGGTTGAATTTTTGTGGGATCAAAAAAAAAATGGGATTTGAGGCATTTCATAATAAGTTTCAATTTTTTTAAATTTACTTCGCTTTAAAATGACGCGACGGTGTGAAAGAACTTCAAATTGGCCATTTTTAGGTGATTTTTGTACCTGTCGATGAAAAAGTTCAACAAATTACCTCGTTCTATCCTTATCAAAGGAAAATAAGAAGGAATTTGATATATCAAGTAATTTGGAAGTTATAGGTAGAGACCGGATTTTTATGCAGTAAAAAATGCCAATATATGCTATAAAATATACAGTTAAAAATGCTGAAATATGCAAGTAATATGCAGAATACGTTGAAATATGCAAAGATATACAGTAAAAGATGGCCAAATAAATTTTTTTATGCATTAAAAAATTAAAATTGAAGACAAAAAGACTATATATTTGAAGGGAATAAAATAATGAAGTAAGCTATAGATCCCAAGTGTCAATATGTACTTTTATTGCGTAAAAAATTGCACAAAATTCTAGTTACATTTAATATATCTGTTCAGCCCCTTAAATTATCCGCCCCGACGCCTTCTTCATCTTGTTGCCTCTGGCCCGCTGTCTGCCTCCAGAGGGCGGCTAATTCGCCAGTCTTCTCTCGATTTTGGACTGAAGCCTTGCTTCACTCTCGCTCGCACCAGTTCGTCGGGAAGTCGTTGATTCACTCTCTTCCTCCGTTCGTGCTCGGATGGAATGCTAATATACGTATCTTTCAAATCATCGTGTTTCTTAGTTCGCGAGTCGATCTCGCTTGGTTCTCCCTTTCCGCTTAATTCTCTCGTATAATCATCATCATATGTACATTTCACCCCCGCGAAATAGCGGGTAATAAATCGTTATTAATATATATATATATATATATATATATATATATATATATATATATATATATATATATTTGTGTGTAGTGTTTTTCATTTACTCCATACTGGAGGGCTGTTTCGTTGGTGTACGCTGGTACAATGTCAAAAATCTTTAAATTCATAGAAATAATAGGTGCACTTGAATAAAATAAACATAATAAATATAATAATATTTTAAAAAATGTGAACGAAAAAATACGGGGGTAGATATATTTAACAGACACGAATGTATTGTATTGCTTTTACTTTTTTATATTAACAATATTTTCTTATTTGAGTACAATTAATAAACTAATAAAGAAATAATGGAAATATTTGACCGGCTAAGTCTGATCCCTACAGTAATTTACACAGACATACACGAATTTAAAGGAACTTAAAACCCGCACTTTTACTTTTGAAGAAAATTTTGGCATTTTCGAGTAGAGTAAATTATCTAGTCAAGTCCAAACACAACTGAATAAAAGAAAAATGAGTGGGTTGTTGTTTTATAGCTATGTTTACATCCTTTGTAAAATCCAACACTACACTCTTGTCGTTGAGGCCTATTTCAGTTTTCTTCGAATTTAAATTAGTGTCCCCAAGTTTTATTTCTTCTTTTTTCATTCTTTCTTCAAAAAGTTACTTTTCAACATCTGTCTTTGGAGCGAAATATGCGAATATTTGCTAAAAATCCTTTAATTATGCAATTTTATTCAATATCAATAACTTTTAAGGAGTTCGGTGTTGGTTCTAGGTGAAACATTTTAATATAATAATAAAACTTGAGTAAGATACGAGGTAGGTTTTTTTGTGAAACCTACCTCGTATCTTACTCAAGTTTTATTATTTTATTCAATATCCTTCAAATATAGAATTTTTTGCAATATTCTTCAAATATGTAGTATAAAATTTAACCCACAGTATCCTAGAAACCTAGATGCATGATTCGGATAGATAATTGATTTCCTGGGTTGTATGTGGCACCAAACAGAATATGTAATTGCATAGGAATCCGGTCTCTAGTTATAGGGTACGGAAGAAATCCTTGATATGTGGTCTGGCTCACATTTGGCGAGCTAATTTTTTATTTATTTTTTTTATAAAAAAGATAAACTTGGTTGTAATTTTTCTTGAACTTTTCATTGAACCTGAAATCATAATAGTCCTTTTGTTCTTCAAGCATTTATTTCTTGCATTTATCTATCTTCCTGAGTTTCAATTTTCAGAAGTCATAAAGTATTGTTTGTTTGACAAGAGTTCGCCTCACACTGGATTCTGAACAAACGCTCTTTGGAAGACTTTGCCATTGCTGACAAACATCATGTCTACTGTCAAACAATATATGAAGTGCCACTTGGAAGGTCACCAGCTCTTGACAAAGAAACTCATTTGATACTAAAGATGAAAAATAGTAGCTCTCATGTGCCAATTTCTTGTATGATTTAATGGGACAAAGGACACTCGGTGATTCTTGTTATTGCTATATACAGCCATTGGATAAGATCAATCATTTATTTCAAGCTGTCAGTTAACCTGGTTAATTGAATAGCATTTCAATTTGTTATTATATATATTTGTATATCTATTTAATTTTCTATTCTTATTGATAATGGAAAAGAAGTGTGTCCCCGATTAGGTCTTTTCAAATAACAAATAACAATAACAAAATCATGACAAATAAGATGTGTGGATCATATGAATTTTCCATTGAATAGAATCGAGATTAAATTATGTAAACAAATGATAACATTCCTTAACAAATGATTAAAGTTAAACATGCGAAAAACTTGATTAATAATTTTGCGCCTATTACTCTATTTAAATCTAGGCAGCCCTGTTGATAGGATAATGTGCAATCAGTCGAAATCGTTAATGTCGTACCTAACTTATCAAAAAATATACTGTAACATGATAATTGGAAGAAAAAGTGAAAACTTTATAAGACTAGGTACGATCTCAGGCTCCAACATCGTCATCAAAACAACGATGCAGAAGCAGCTGTGCTCTAAAAGACAGGGCCACCCGCTCCTCAAATAAATTCATTAATTTAATCGAAATTGAAAAAATTGTTTATTTATGACTATATTTAAACATCACCATAAAATCTCATTTAAATCATTCAAAAAATAATGTTTTTTGTATTTTTCAATCGGAAGGTTTAAAATTTAGAAAACCCAGAATCTAATGACAGTAGAGACCGGATCTTTATGCAGTAAAAATTGCCAAAATATGCAGTTATAATCCTGAAATATGCAAGTAATATGCAGAATACGTTGAAATATGTAAATATATCCAGTAAAAGATGACAAAATAAATTAAAATAGATCAGCAGTTAAAATAAAGAATGAGATATCAGATGAGTTTCAAACAAATAAAGGTCTACTGCAAGGATGTTGTCTGTCTCCTACTCTATTTCGAATATATGTCTCATATGCCCTGCAAGAATGGACAAAAAAATGTGGATCAATGGGACTACAAATTGACGAGTCGTACCTCTACACACTATTATTTGCGGATGACCAAGTTGTTATTGCAGCAGATATAGATGACGTAAGCTACATGACCCGTAAACTGGAAGAGGAATATAATAGATGGGGACTGGAAATAAACTTTGAAAAAACAGAATACCTGACGGTCGGGACAGAGGGGGAAAATCTGGATATCAATGGAAAAGTGATAAAAAACTGTAAGGAATTTAGATATTTGGGATCTGTCTTTAGCGAGGAGCCAAACTGTGAGAGGGATATTAAAAATAAAATCTGTCAAGGCCGAAGAGCTATTGGGCAACTGAATGGGGTCTGGTGGAGCAAAGGGATCCAACAGGACACAAATATATATATATATATATCGGTCCATTGTGGAAGGCATAGCCCTATACAATTCAGAAACATGGGACATGAATAAAAAAACGAAAAGAAATTACAAGCGCTCGAAATGGATGCGATGAGAAGGAGTTGCAGAGTGTCGAGATTGGAGCATATCCCAAATACAACTATAAGGGACAAAATGAAAATGGAAAACGACATAATAGATAGAATAGAAAGGAAGAGATTAATATGGTATGGACACCTCAAAAGAATGCCGGAAGATAGGTGGCCTCATAAAATATGGACCTGGATGCCCACGGAAAGACGGAGGAGAAGAGGAAGACCGAGACGAACGTGGAAGCAGGGGGTAGATGAGGCAATGACCAGTAGGCAACTACAAGAGCAAGACATTCTGGATAGAGAGAATTGGCGTGTTGGATGCGGAAAACGGCGCATGCTGTAGAACAAACCGCTTTATTATTATCTATATAACTATAGTAAAACAAATTGGCACGCTTTCGGAAACTACCTAAACCAAAATTCTGACACAAACATTTCAGCCTTCAAAAACCTAAATATTGATGAAATTGATCAATCGATAGAATCGCTTGAAAAAACTATTTGGAAAGCGATTGAAAAACATACTCCAAAAATCAAAAATAAAAACCCCATAAACAACTATATTAACAAAAAAATTAAAAAACTTCAAAAAGCAAAAAGCTTCATAATAACACCAATTAAAAAATTTTATAAAAACAACCTAAATAGATATTCAAATGAATTTCTAAATCTTAAAAATCTCCTGGAAGAGATAAGAAAAGAATTGAAACTAGAATTTGAAAAATCCATAAACCAATATTGGACACAAAAGATAGGCAACATTCCAGAAAACGACCCTTCCAAAACCTTCCCAGAAATAAATAAGATATTCAGAAAAAAAGGGAAACAGTCCCTACCCAATACAATACTAATCCCTGAAAACAAAGCCATTGTTCTAACCCATGCAAATATCAACCCCTTATCAGCAAACAAAGACCAAAATGGTAATTTTGCTTTCATAGAACAAATAGAAAAATTAAATATCTTAGCCTCACATTTCTCACTCATACATAGTCAAAACGACCACATGGGCAAAGAATTATTGACCAAACACATAATCTCTGAAACTGAAAAACTACAAGATAAGATGGAACAGGACAGAGAGAGAAACAATTCAACTGTGAACTTTACAATTAATAATAACTCTCTTTGCCCATCCACTTAGCTGGGAGACTTCAGCCTAACAAGTGTCAGGAAGCGAAAGCGATTTTTCGAAAGCTAAACATAAAAAGTCATCAGGAAACGACGAAATTCCGAATATAATCCTAAAACATCTCCCGGAAAAAATTATTAAACTCTACACAATCATCTTCAATAATGCACTAAATATTTGGTACTTTCCTTCGAAATGGAAAAAAGCAAGAGTAATTGCAATTCCAAAAAAGGGGAAGGACCTCTCGCTCATTCAAAATCAAAGGCCCATTAGCCTCCTGCCAAACCTAGGTAAAGTCCTTGAAATTATTATAAACAAGAGACTGGTCTCATTCTGCCAAGTAAAGGACATCATCCCAGAAACACAATTCGGCTTTAGACACCGCCACTCGACCATCCACGCGATAACAAAATTAACTTCCGACATTTGCTGGTCTCTTAATGATTATAAATGTGTTAGGGCCTGCTTAATTGACGTAGAAAAAGCATTCGACACTGTTTGGAGACAGGGACTGCTATTTAAACTCATAAGAAAAAAATTTGATATTAACTTAATTAAAATAATAAATAATATGATAGAAGGTAGGTCATTCACCACCATTGATCAAGGCTCAGAATCATCTATGTCATTTAAACTAAAAAACGGTCTCCAACAGGGGACTGTTAATGCACCAGTATTATTTTACATTTACATCAGTGGCATCCTGAACTTATTTGGATTGAACACCGACCCAAACAAGAGCGCTCTGGCTTTTGCGGACGATCTAATTGTCTATATAGCTGGAAAAAACCAAGCGAAATAGAAAAACAATTAGAAACACTAGTTAACAAAATTCACTCTTACTACCAAACATGGAAACTCACAATTAACATAAACGAATGCGAAACAATTCTCTTCAGGCCGCCTCTTATAAATACAAATCGCGATACCAAAAAAAACTGGAAAAACTTCCAAATCAAAATTAACTCCCAAAACGTCCCACACAAAAGACTCGTCAAATATTTAGGAATACATTTAGACGATCGCCTACACTTTAATAAACACCTAGAAATCCAACTACAAAAAGCCAGAGCGGCCTTTATGTCCCAAAAACGACTATTCTACTGTCAACACCTGAACCAAAAATCAAAATTCAATGCTACAGTTTATTAATTAGGCCAATAATAACAAATGGATGTAGCATTTGGTTTAACCAGAGCTGCGGCACAATGGAATTACTAAGAGTCTTCGAGAGGAAATGCTTGAGGGCCTGCCTGGGTACTTACAGATCCCCGGAATCAAATTTTCAAAAATATATTAGCAATACAAAATTATACAATTCGGCCAACCTCAACAGAATCGACTGTTTTATCATAAAACTAATTCGAAATCACTATTCGCAAATTAATATTATCTCTGAAAATAGCCTAATTTCAGGGGCTGCATATCCAAATGACGAGCACATACGAAGTACGATGATCTCGGGCTACGTCCCTCCAGAAGCATTTCCCTTCCTCGATACAAATGGCTACATCCAAGATGAAAACAATATTCCAATCATTTACCACTTTTTTCGAACAAGAAATGACAAAAGAATCGTATATGACCCTCACCTGGACGGTCAGGATCTATACAGATTTTGGCAGTTCAACAAAGCGATATCCAATAAGGACAGGAAAGAAACAGTGAACGTTAAAAAATACTGGTGAAAAGTTGATGTAGCCTATAGGGGAATAAAAAGAAATTTTCAAGAATACAAGCCAACAAGCAAGAACATAAGAGATGAAGGAGGCCACATTATTCTAAACGAAAACGAACAGGCAAATAGATGGAAGGAATACCTAGAAGAACTCTATGGAGAAGAAAAAACAATGAACCCAATAGAAGAAGAAGAATCTGTGGACGAAAACGAATTAGGAGACCCCATACTCAGGTCAGAATTCGAGACAGCTTTGAAGGAACTAAAAAATAATAGAGCACCCGGAATAGACAATATACAAGCTGAAATCCTAAAGAACTCTGGAGAAAAGGCACGTGACAAACTTTTTGAACTAATTAGCAAAATCTATAAATTGGGAATCATCCCAAAAGATTTCCAAAAAAACAAAACAGTCACAGTTCCCAAAAAGACAGGCGCGGATAAATGTGAAAATTTCAGGGCCATTAGCTTAACCTCACATGCCTCCAAAATCCTAACCAAAATAATCCAAAGAAGAATAGAACAAAGAGTTGAAGAAAATCTGGGGAAGACCAGTTCGGCTTTAGAAGAAACAGAGGCACCCGAGAAGCAATTCTCTCTCTTAGACTAATAATAGAAAGGGCTTTTATCAGTGAAGAATCTGTCTACATCGGATTCATAGACCTAGAAAAAGCATTCGATAACGTCAATTGGGAAATTATGTTTAAAATCTTAAAACAGGCGGGAATAAAATTCAGGGAGAGAAGACTAATCTACAATCTATACCAAAACCAGACGGCAATAATAAATATTGGTGATGAACACAGAGAAGCCAAAATAAAAAAAGGTGTAAGACAAGGATGTGTGCTGTCACCCATGATTTTCAACTTATACATAGAAGAAGCGATTAAAGAATTCAAAGACAAAATTGATACAGGTATCGAAATCCAAGGTCAAAAGATCGCTATGTTAAGATTTGCCGATGACATTGCCCTTCTAGGAAGCAACAAAAAAGAATTAGAGGACGCACTGAATGGAATTAACCAAATCCTAATAGAAGAAATCAAAATGAAAATAAACAAGAATAAAACCAAGGTCCTAGTATGTACAAAAAAGAACAAACGAGACAGGAATGCATCAAAATTAACCAAGAAAACCTAGAAGGAGTTAAGGAATTCCGCTACCTAGGAAGTAAAATAACATGGGATGGGAGGAGCGAAAACGAAATTAAATCAAGAATTTCCCAAGCAAAAATAGGGGTTAATTCAAAACAAAAACTACTATGCTCCTCCTCAATCAGCTTAGAAAACAGGAAGTTGCTATTGAAGACATATGTATGGAGCATAGCCATGTACGGGTGTGAAACCTGGACAATTAGAGAAGCGGAGAGAAAGAGATTAGAGGCTTTCGAAATGTGGTGCTACAGAAGAATGATGAATATCAAATGGATGGATAAAATTACAAATGAAGAAGTTCTTGGAAGAATCGGAGAAAGAAGAACCTTGTGGAAGAGTCTGAAGAAGAGAATAAGTCATATGATGGGGCACACATTGAGTCATGGGGGACTGCTTGGGGATATATTGGAGGGGAAGTGGGAAAGAAAAGGGGAAGGGGAAGGCCCAGATTAGAATATTTCAACCAAATAATTGGAGATATGGGATGTGAGACATTTAGAGAGGTCAAACAGCTGGCGAGGGACAGAGTCGAGTGGAGACGGCTTGTTGCATCAAACCAGTCTTAGGACTGTATACTCAATGATGATGATTGTTTTGCCGAGAATAGCAGTTGTTGATTCATAATGAAAAATCAATTAGGTTGTCTTTTGCTTGATGCACATAAATATATATTATATTTATAATTCATTTGTTTTAGGAATTCTTTATAGCTGTAGTTGTATTAATTTAGTAAGGGTTTAAATAAGAGACGTGCAGCTTTCATTTATTTCTTTTTATTTATGAACTCCCGCTAACGTTTCGGCTATTGGTTGTAGTCATCTTCAGAGCGGGAACTTGTCAATATTTATATAAAAAAAATTTTTGGATACACCAGTCATCAGATAAAACTATATACAAGAAATATACATATGATATATACAAAACTATATACAGGGTGTTTGCCAAAAGGCCAAAAGATGTAATATTTTTAAGACTATTATTGTCTTTTTCTGTTTAAGATGAAATGCAAATGAAATATAATTTATTTGTTTGAGACTATATAGTTTCGAAGATTTGATTTTCATTATTAGTCTTTTTATTTAGAAATATTTGACTTGTTATTTTTTATGGGTTCAAATGCCCGATTGGATTTTGATATATTCGTTAAACGAATCCATGACCTGCTTACTATTACAACTAAACGAATCTATCTAAATTCAATCGGGTATTTGAACACATAAGAAATAAACGAATAATGATGAAGGTCAAACCTTCAGAACTATAAAGTCTTAAACAAATAAATTATATATATATGTTTATTTGCATCAAGCAAAAGACAACCTAATTGATTTTTCTTTATGAATCAACATGAAACCCTGCTACTCTCGCCAAAACAAAATCTTTTCAATTAAATAAGTGTTCTGTTTTTTGTTTGTACGGAACTCTAAACATTGCCTTGATATATTTATCAGATCCGATCAAGATTCTGCCTCTAATAAGAAAGTTGAATTAAAAATTTGTGTAAATTTTATAGTGAAATGAAATGCAAATTGAGGTTTTTATTTGTTATTTTCAACGGCAATAGTCTCCCAATTAAGAAGCTGTATCATTTAAATGCTTCTAGAATTAGTTGTCCCAAGTATAATATAAAATATTTTATTTCAAAATAATTAATCTGAATTGCTTTGTACAGGGAAAATGTATTGGCCAAGCGATAACGGATAACGAGATGAGAGGCTGACTCAATTATCTCTGAATCAAATCCTTTTTCTAGACTGTATACGGGTCTGTCCGTTTATTCTTTGATGAAATGTGTCCAGACAGAAAGCTTTTTTTTTTTTTTTATTATATATGTATATGCAAGTCTCAACTTATCATTCCCGTCTTGACTTCTCTCTCTGTCTCGAATAAATCAAATGCGTACTTGAATATTAATTAATTAATTCATAAATTATTTCCTATCAATATCAATTAATTTTGCAATAATATTTGATAATTGATCATTTAAAAAAATTATTAAAGGTCGGACGGGTCAAGCTATTGAATTCACTTTATATTTTTAACCGAAATCAAAAAAGGAGGAGGTTCTCAATTCGACTGAATTTTTTTTTTTTTTTTATATATTTACCCCGGAACCCCGGTTCAAAATTAAAACAAGATCCTGTTAGTATCGAAAGAATGTCTGTCTATATGACCGTCTGTCAAAAAATTTAACTTCTAAACTAAATAAACTGCAACGGATCGTTGCTAAACTTTATCCAAATTCATTTGAAATATTAATATGTTTATTCCTTTATTATTAATCAGATATCATTTGCTATTTGCAGTTCATGTTGACTTTAAGTAAAAATAATGATCGATTCTCATTTAATAGTCGAGGAATAACCATTCTACATTGAATTTTGACGTTTCGGTTATTATTGGTAACCATTGCTGAGGACATGGAGGAATCGAGTTAAAATCAAAAATAGTGATCGATTCTCATCTAATACTTGAGGAATAACAATTCTACATTAGGTTTTTGACGCTTCGATTATTATTGGTAACCATTGCTGAAGACATGGAGGAAACGGCTTAAAATCAAAAATAACGATCGATTCTTATCTAATACTAGCGGAATAACCTTATTGCATTCCATTTTTGATGTTTTGACTATTAATGGCAACCTCTACTGATAACGTGGAAGAATCGACTTAAAATCAAAAAGACTAAATTCATTTATGGCAAACAACTCAAGCTTGAGTTGTTTACCAAAAAGAATTTAGTCTTTTTGATTTTAAGTCGATTCTTCCACGTTATCAGTAGAGGTTGCCATTAATAGTCAAAACATCAAAAATGGAATGCAATAAGGTTATTCCTAGGTATTAGATAAGAATCGATCACTATTTTTGATTTTAGCTCGATTCCTCCATGTCTTCAGCAATGATTACCAATAAAACCGAAACGTCAAAAATCCAATATAGAATGGTTATTCCTCAAGTATTAGACCAGAATCAATCACTATTTTTGATTTTAACTCCATACTTCCATGTCTTCAGCAATGGTTACCAATAAAAACTGAAACGTCAAAAATTCAATATAGAATGGTTATTCCTCAAGTATTAGATCAGAATCAATCGCTATTTTTGATTTTAACTCGATTCCTCTATGTCTTCAGCAATGGTTACCAATAAAAACCGAAACGTCAAAAATCCAATATAGAATGGTTATTCCTCAAGTATTAGACCAGAATCAATCACTATTTTTGATTTTAACTCCATACTTCCATGTCTTCAGCAATGGTTACCAATAAAAACCGAAACGTCAAAAATTCAATATAGAATGGTTATTCCTCAAGTATTAGATCAGAATCAATCGCTATTTTTGATTTTAACTCGATTCCTCCATGTCTTCAGCAATGGTTACCAATAAAAACCGAAACGTCAAAAATCCAATATAGAATAGTTATTCCTCAAGTATTAGACCAGAATCAATCACTATTTTTGATTTTAACTCGATACCTCCATGTCTTCAGCAAAGGTAACGGATAAAAAAACAACGCAGTTGCTATGGTTACTTATAAAATTTCCTCCCAAATATTTATCATTTCAGACGAGAAGCCTAACCATTCTTACTTAAACAAGTTTAAATGAGCTATATTACCGATCAAATGAATAAATTTTAAAGTTTTTTTTTAATTTTGGTAAAATAAGGAATTTAAAAAAAGTACAATACTTACTCTAGAGTAAAGTACTTTAAAATATACTTTTACCAAAAACTTTATTTAACCTTTTTTGTTGTCCCCAAGATACTTAATTAGGATATTAAATTTCATCAAAATTGGTTTAGTCATTTTCAAGATATTTAGAAAAAACTAAAAAAGTACCGAAATAAAGTACTAATGTTTGTGGGCCGATATGTACCAAAAACTAATCAGCGCTTCATTTTGTTAAACTAATGGTAGGTTTTCAATTTCATTTCAATCGGCGCAAAGGTGTGGAAAAAATCGTAGACGAAAAAAACGATAACACACACACACACACATACATACATACATACATACATACATACATCCCCACGCACTTCCAAAAAAAAATGGCACTTTTTGGCCTCTCGACGAGACCCCATGTAATTTTTGGCAAAATCGTCACGTGCTAAAATTCAACCTAATTGAATACTACAATTTGTGACCTTAATTGAATCCATGGGTTCCGTAGTCTTTACCTGAGGACTCTTTGAAGTCCCGCTTGGCGCGAGAGCGATTACAATACTTTACCCATGCTACGCATTGGATAAAGTAAAAAGATACAAACTTGAAATTTACAAGTTATAATGGGTGTTTTTTTAGAGGTTCACAATTTTAAATTAAAATAAAACAGAGAAAAATATTTTTAATATCAATGAAACTGGCTTTATTGGATAGATAATTTTATGCCATTAATGTTTGAATATAATTTCGGCCATGTGGCCGCTGCGGCTAGCCCGAAGATGGCGCAATCTTGATTTCCAATTTTCACACACTTTTCGCACCAATTGCGGCACTATTTCTCCAATAATTCGCAGAATGATGTGTTCCAAGTTCATGAGCAAAGGATCCATAAGAATTGGTGGGACCAGTTACAACTCTCTTCATCCCGGATCGAAGCCTCAGTGGAGTTTTTTTTTTTTTTTTTTTTTAATGCAATCGAATGCAAGAAGGGTGCGCCAGTAAAGATGCAGCTCCTATGGATCTCGAAAGACCCTTGCATTACCGAAGGAACTCATTTCTGATGAGTACGTGGATTGCGACCACGGGGTTATCCGAGCTAAGTCTGACATTGCTTCCACTTACTTGTGTCAGGCTTCTCTTTTTCTCTCTCCTATACGGCCTCCCTTGGCCAACTCTTGTTTTTTTTTTTTTTTACCGACTCCGACGCTATTAGGTTTTCGAGTGCTAGGAGTTGATTTCCTTTTCATTTTCTTCTCTTCAACATGTGGAAGGCAACGGGAAACCACCACATTACAAATCCCGAGAATATGCAACATGACGATTTCTCTTCGAGTAAAGAATTCCGGAGGTAAACTAGCCCCTCGTTCGGATCTCCGGGAAGGGGCTACCCGAGGAGAGACCATCATAAAGGGAAAAATAAATAATGACTTTCTACGAGTCGGAGCGTGGAATGTTAAGACGCTAAGGGGAGACGATAAACTAGTGAATTTAAAGCGGGAAATGGATAGACACAAATTGGACATTATTGGGATTAGTGAAATGAGATATCCAGAAGAGGGAGATTTTTGGTTCGAAAACAGCCATAGAATCATTCACACGGGGGGCAAAATGGGAGGGCAGGAGTGGGCATTATTATGAATAAAAAAATAGGGCAAAGGGTAAAGAATTATCTACAGGTAAGCGAAAGGATTGTTATGATTACAGTGGATTCGAAACCGAAAGATACTGTGATAATCCAGGTATACATGCCTACTACATCATATGAGGACCAAGATATAGAAGAAATGTACGAACAAATTGAAAACCTGATGAAGCGCGTTAAAGGGGATGAAAATTTAATAATTATGGGGGATTGGAATGCAAGAGTAGGAAAAGGCAAAGAAGGAAAAGTGGTGGGCGAACACGGTCTAGGAAATAGGAATGAAAGGGGCGAAAGATTAATTGAATTTTGCAGTAAGCACAGTCTAGTAGTAGCAAACACACTCTTCCAACACCATCCAAGAAGGATCTACACGTGGAAAATGCCGTTAGACAAGGGGAGATTTCAAATAGATTACATATTAGTCAGACAAAGATTCAGAAATCAATTAAAGGACTGCAAAAGTTATCCTGGGGCTGATATAGCTAGTGATCACAATCTAATTGCGATGAAATGCCAACTAAAATTTAAAAAACTAATAAAAAAGGGGCGGTCGCGAAAAAACTGGGATATATCTAAATTAAAAAATAAGGAAACCCAAAAACTCTTCGAAAACGTAATGAATAAGAAACTGGAAGAAAAAACACACACAAATAATAAAGAAGATGAAATCGAACAAGAATGGAATGACATGAAATCAAGCCTGACCGAAACAGCTAACGAAGTCCTTCAATCAAAGAAAAACGAAATTAAAAAGCCATGGGTAACAGACGAAATACGGCAACTGATTGACGAACGAAGAAAATTTAAGAACAGAAAAGACGAAGAAGGGAAAGAAACATATAAAAAATTAAGATGGAAAGTTATAAGAGAATGTAGAAAAGCAAAAGAAAAAATGATTCAAGAAAAATGTAAAGAAGTCAACGAAAATCTAGTATTGGGAAAAGTTGATGTAGCCTATAGGGCAATAAAAAGAAATTTTCAAGAAGACAAGCCAAAAAGCAAGAACATAAGAGATAAAGGAGGCCACATTATTCTAAACGAAAACGAACAGGCAAATAGATGGAAGGAACACCTAGAAGAACTCTATGGAGAAGAAAAAACAATGAACCCAATAGAAGAAGAAGAATCTGTGGACGAAAACGAATTAGGAGACCCCATACTCAGGTCAGAATTCGAGACAGCTTTGAAGGAACTAAAAAATAATAGAGCACCCGGAATAGACAATATACAAGCTGAAATCCTAAAGAACTCTGGAGAAAAGGCACGTGACAAACTTTTTGAACTAATTAGCAAAATCTATAAATTGGGAATCATCCCAAAAGATTTCGAAAAAAACAAAATAGTCACACTTCCCAAAAGACAGGCGCGGATAAATGTGAAAATTTCAGGACCATTAGCCTAACCTCACATGCCTCCAAAATCCTAACCAAAATAATCCAAAGAAGAATAGAACAAAGAGTTGAAGAAAATCTGGGGGAAGACCAGTTCGGCTTTAGAAGAAACAGAGGCACCCGAGAAGCAATTCTCTCTCTTAGACTAATAATAGAAAGGGCTTTTATCAGGGAAGAATCTGTCTACATCGGATTCATAGACCTAGAAAAAGCATTCGATAACGTCAATTGGGAAATTATGTTTAAAATATTAAAACAGGCGGGAATAAAATTCAGAGAGAAGACTAATCTACAATCTATATCAAAACCAGACGGCAATTATAAATATTGGTGATGAACAAAGAGAAGCCAAAATAAAAAAAGGTGTAAGACAAGGATGTGTGCTGTCACCCATGATTTTCAACTTATACATAGAAGAAGCGATTAAAGAATTCAAAGACAAAATTGATACAGGTATAGAAATCCAAGGTCAAAAGATCGCTATGTTAAGATTTGCCGATGACATTGCCCTTCTAGGAAGCAATAAAAAAGAATTAGAGGACGCCTTGAATGGAATTAACCAAATCCTAATAGAAGAAATCAAAATGAAAATAAACAAGAATAAAACCAAGGTCCTAGTATGTACAAAAAAAGAACAAACGAGACAGGAATGCATCAAAATTAACCAAGAAAACCTAGAAGGAGTTAAGGAATTCCGCTACCTAGGAAGTAAAATAACATGGGATGGGAGGAGCAAAAACGAAATTAAATCAAGAATTGCCCAAGCAAAAATGGGGTTTAATTCAAAACAAAAACTACTATGCTCCTCCTCAATCAGCTTAGCAAACAGGAAGTTGCTATTGAAGACATATGTATGGAGCATAGCCATGTACGGGTGTGAAACCTGGACAATTGGAAAAGCGGAGAGAAAGAGATTGGAGGCTTTCGAAATGTGGTGCTACAGAAGAATGATGAATATCAAATGGATGGATAAAATCACAAATGAAGAAGTTCTTGGAAAAATCGGAGAAAGAAGAACCTTGTGGAAGAGTCTGAAGAAGAGAAGAGGTCAGATGATGGGGCACACACTGAGACATGGGGGACTGCTTAGGGATATCTTGGAGGGGGAGGTGGGAAAGAAAAGGGGAAGGGGAAGACCCAGATTAGAATATTTCAACCAAATAATTGGAGATATGGGATGCCAGACATTTAGAGAGGTTAAACAGCTGGCGGAGGACAGAGTCGAGTGGAGACGGATTGTTGCATCAAACCAGTCTTAGGACTGTATACTCAATG
This sequence comes from Forficula auricularia, assembly GCA_024734495.1. Classification (NCBI taxonomy): domain Eukaryota; kingdom Metazoa; phylum Arthropoda; class Insecta; order Dermaptera; family Forficulidae; genus Forficula; species Forficula auricularia. The sequence continues at coordinate 65,673 of JALMQS010000381.1, forward strand.
ATGATTACCGACGAGAAGGGAAAGTTGATTAAGTGAGAGGGTGTAACGTAGGTGTCTATGCACCCCGGTTTTGAAGGTTTGAAGATTATAGGTGCTGGGAAAGATGGAGGCTGGGAGAGAGTTCCAGTTCCTTGAAGTCATGGGGATATATGTATTGGCGAATGCAGTGGTCCGGCACTTTTCCAATTTGACCACGAAAGAGTGTTGGGAGTCGGCAAAACGCGTGCTACGTGCAAAGCATACTTTGGGGGAATTATTGATTTTATCTCATCAGAGCACCTGCCGTGATAGTATCTATAGAAAAGGGAAAGGGCAGAGACATTTCTTCGATGAGCCAGCGAGTCGAGGGTGTCGGTGAGGGTAGAATCGTCAATTAGCCTGACGGCTCGTTTCTGAATTGCATCCAGGGTAGCAAGAGAATATTTTGAGGCTCCTCTCCATAGATGAGAGCCGTATTCGAGACGAGGGCGGATTTGGGCCTTGTAGATGGTGAGAAGTTGTGGGGGTTTGTAAAATCGCTTGGACCTGAATAAGAAGCCAATCTTCCTTGCTGCAGATTTCGCCACAGAGGAGATGTGTTCATTCCAAGACAGGTCAGATGCGACAGAGACGCCCAACATGGATAGGCTGTCACACATTTTTAGGGTATTCGAATCGAAGTGAATATCAGGGAAATCTTTATTTTCGCGCCTAGAAATTAGACAACATTGAGTCTTGTTTGAATTAAAGTTAACTAAATTTTGAGAGCCCCATTTATTCAGTTTGTCTAGGTCGAGAGTAATTGAGGAGGCAACATTGATTCGATTATTCGGGAGTGAGGGTTTGCTGTGTAGAGTGCTATCGTCGGCGTAACAATGAGTGGGGTTTGACGTTTGATCGATAACGTCGTTTATATAAATTAGGAAGAGTGTGGAGGAGATTACAGAGCCTTGGGGAACACCAGCGTTTGTGGAGAACGATTCAGATGATATTCCATCCACCACAACTTTTATACTTCGGTTTGTCAGAAAGCTTTCTATCCATTTGCGAAGTGTTGGTGTGAATCCAAAGGCTGGCAGTTTGGCAAGAAGATTTTTGTGCCAAACCTGGTCAAAAGCTTTGGTGATATCAAGGGCTACAGCGAGGGTTTCTTTTCCGGCCTCTAGAGTTTTGTTCAAGGTGTGGGTGACATAGGTTAAGATGTCGCCTGTGGAACGATTTTTCTAAATCCATATTGCCTATCGTGAATTAATTTATTATTTTCTAAATGATGAAGGACGTGTTGGTTTATAACCAATTCCATTATTTTGGAAAGAACAGAGGTGATTGAGATAGGTCTGTAATTAGAGATTTGTGAAGAGTCTCCTTTTTTAGGAATAGGTGTGACTCTGGCTATTTTCCAGCTTTTGGGGAATATGCCCGATTCGTAAGAGAGTTGGAATAGCTTGGATAAGATAGGGGCAAGTTCAGGGGCGCATTTTTTAATGAGAATTGGTGGGATGTCATCCGGGCCAGCGGCGGAGTTGGAATTTAATTTATTAATGGCTTTTATGATTATTTGGGGCCTGAAAATTATTTTGTCCATGAGGTTGGTTTGGGGGGTATAAGTGGGCGGGTTAAGCCCTTTGTCATCTAAAGTGGAGTTAGTTGCGAAATAGGAGGCTAGTGATTCAGCTTTTTCAGTGGGGGTCGTGGCTACTGAACCATTTGGGTGAAAGAGGGGCGGAAGTGAGGGAGACGCGAAATTTCTATTTATTGCCTTGTGTAATGAGAAAAAGGCCCGTTTTCCATTGGGGCAAGATGCGAGACGGTCAGCCGTCCTCTGGTCGAATGATTTTTTTGCCTCAGAGATGATTTTTTTGCATGAGCTTCGCGATTTGGTAAATGCAACTCGGTCACATTCTAGACGTGAAAGTTGCCATTTCTGAAAAGATTTGTTTTTTTCACGGACGGAATCTGCGCATTGTTTACCAAACCAGGGCTTAGAATTCTTGTTCCCTTTAATTAATTTTGAGGGGATATAGATTTCTAGGCCTGTTTGAATTGCCTCGTTCAAGGCGTCTGCGAATTCTGAAGCGTTTTTATCTCTGATGCAGAGTTCATTCCACTGGTAAGCGGCAAAAAAGTCACGCATGTCATCCCAATTAACGTCATCGTTATCGAATAGCCATATTTTTCTGGGGTTGGTGTGGGCTGACGGGAGTTTTGGTAAATTGGCGGAGGTTTTAATTTTCATCAAATTGTGGTCAGATTTACCTAAAGGGGCCGAAATTTTAGCTTCGTATGACGAAGGGTGGGAAGTGATGAAAAGATCGAGAAGATTGGATTTTTCATTGGCTTTGTCTGGGATTCTTGTGGGGCCGTTAATAATTTGTGTGAGGCCACACGCCGTAGAGAAGGTTTCAGCGGCGGAGCCTGCGGGGGAATTTTGGCTAGAAAATTTTAGCCAATTTTTGTTGTGGACGTTAAAGTCGCCTAGGAAAGATATTTCAGAAGATGGAAATTCTTTTAGGATATTGCAATGGCACTCAAGGAGGTAGTCAAAAAATTGTTGGTATCTGGGGTCTTTGGGGGGCAAATATATTATGCAGAAGAATTTAGTTGATTGGCCTAACGTGATTTTGATCCATATGACATCGAATTCATTGGATTCTAGATTAGTTAAACGCCTACTGGGGATGTCCTTTCTAATATAACAGCAGACCCCTCCTTTTTTTCGAAATTTTGAATGAAGTGTATAGTTTTCGAATTGGTAGTCACGACCGTTAGATTTATTCGCGTCGATTATAGTTTCAGATAGGCCTAAAAGGGCTGGTTTTTCGTTCTCGAGATGTTGAAGTACGTCGTTTAAATTCGAATTACGAGATAGAGCGCGAATGTTGCAAAAATTTATTTTAATTGATGTCATTAGTAAGGAGAATTTGTGGTGGAAATAAAAAGGGTGACAAGAAAAGTAAAGATAAGAGAGTCGGAAAACCAATTAAAACTCTCGAACTTGGATATATTTTTGAATATATTCAATATCAGTGAGCTCTTAAGGACATTGGACAGTTGTTTTACACCGGACGATTTGAAAAGGTTTAAATCTACCACTTTGATTGATTGCTAGTTGGGAGAAAATTATGCTCTATTTATTTAATTACTAGATTGAGTCTTATCTTAATTAAAACTAGTTGTTGTTGTTAGTGGGGAGAAAAAATATTTTTTATTAATTTAAATACTAGATTTGATAATAGATATATTTTAAATTATAAGATTATTATGTATAAAGATAAAAAATAAAAAATAAGATAAATATTAATAAAGATTGATATGTTACAATAGAAGTAAATTAGTATAAAGTTGAAGATTGAGTCTAAGTTTAATTAAAATTACGAAGAGTTGAAATTGAGTTAATTTAGTAGGGAATGTTTCAAAAAAAATATTTGTATATTATAATCTCCCACTTAATTATTTATAGTAGAGATGGTATTCTTGTTAGAGGTGTTGCGGAAAATGAGAATCATTTTCCCCAAACACTTAATTATTTATGTTGAATCTGTGGAGAAAGAAATTGTATATTATTTGCTTAATAACTACTTCTATAATAATACTAGTGTTTATAATAGATATATTATAATTTATAAGTTAAGATAATATTTAAAATTTAAAATAAGATATTAGTTGAAATTATTATAGAATTATTTTAGAACAATTAGCATTTAAAAACCGTACAATAATAAATAAATAATATTAATAAAACGAAGTTTATTAAAAATATATATACGTATATATTTAAAAATGAAAAAAAATGAGAATACGAATGAAAAATTAAGAAATTGAAGAAGAAAGAAATCTCCTTGATAATATCCTAAGAGAAAATATGTGTTCCAGATGGAAATATGTGTTGTTTGAAAGGAGGGAGATTGACAGGGGATGATTTATGACGGGTTTTTGGTAAGTTGGGTTGAGGGTTTAACTAAAGGGATTGTGGCGGCAAGTGCCCTTGGTAGATTTAGCTAGATGTTAATATTATATTGAATAATATATTGATTGAATTAAATTAGAGGGGATGAAAAATAAAAATAATATTTTAATATCACTGGATTAAGAAAAAATTTATGAGGGTTTTCATGCAAAAATAATAAATAAAAGATTGAGTGTGAGTGTTAATATTCACGAATCCCCGAGGAGCAAAAAAGGGACTGTCGGACGTCCGAAGCTGGAATGAGTTCGGAGGAAGTGTCTCTCCTGGCTAATCAGGAAGTCATCTTCGTCCTAGAAGGCGTCCGCTTCTTGAGGCCTTGTTCAAAGGCTTTGCACCCATACTTAACAAACATGACCTTCGCTGCAATTAAGAGCTAAAGGAAGTAAAACTCGTATAAGGCTCTTGTCCCGAAATACGTTGAGGAGTTATCCTTAACTAGAGATGTAGGGTCACCAGAAATAGAAGAAAGTGGAGGCGCTGAGGGTAGTGATCCGACTCTCCCCGTCATAGAATTGTTGGAGAAGTTGGATCCTTTAAAAACAAATAAATTTAACTCTTACCATCTGAGTGAGATTTGTGCCGGTTTGGGTGTCTGGACAAAGGAACGTCTATTTATCGAAATTAATAAATAAATCAATTCCATCTTTCCTATTGAACAGGCACTAAGAAGACCCGCTCCCCGCAAACAACCTGCAGTTCCCCTTTCGAGGCGTAAGTTCAGGCAAACAGAATACGCTAAGGCCCAAATTACATGGACCAAAAATCCTTGCAAATATATAGTCACTTTTGGATGAGACATCTGCTGCTATACCACCTGAGCAGCAGGCGATGGTGAAGTTTTGGGAGACCACCATGACAAGTGGCAGTCTGGTGTCTCCTGGAATGGAAAAACCACGCCCCACCAATGAACAACTGTGGGAGCCTATAACCGCCAAAGAGATAGCTAAAGAATTTCCCGGCTACCAGCACCAGCCCCGGACCAGATGGGATCACGTCAAGGCAAGTGAGAGCCATTCCGATGGCCATCTTAATCAGATTATTTAACATCTTTCTGGTTTGTGGAAGATTGCCCACACGCTTGCTACAGTCCAAGACTACGTTGATCCCAAAGAAGTCCAATGCTACTCTACCGGCGGACTTTAGGCCAATAACGGTCCAGGCAGTTTTGGCTCAGGTCTTTAATAAAATCTAGCTTCAAAGGAGACAAAGTATATTAAATTAAACCCTAGGCAAAAATCGTTTCTACCCGTGGATGGCTGCGCTTTGAACACTTTCGATCTGGACATGATCTTTAGATTTTACCGCCAGAAGTTCAAATCTCTGTCAATTGCTTCAATTGACATTTCTAAGGCCTTTGACTCAGTGTCACATAAAACCCTCAGGGAGACTCTCATAATAATGGGGCTCCCTGGAGGCGTGACCGACTACATAATGAATTACTATGAGAGAAGCACAACTTCTCTCTCATTTAATGAGCTGGAGTTCGCACGAAATCCATCCAACGTGCGGAGTTAAACAGGGGGCCCTCTGTCTCCCTTAATCTTTAACATGGTCATCGACCGAATGATCCGGCGAATTCCATCTCAAGTCGGATCACAGATAGGTAACATTGAATACAATGCCCTAATGTTCGCCGATGACATGTTATTATTTGCACAAACTCCAATGGGACTCCAGTCGTCATTAGATGCTGTGTCGAATTCCTGTTAAAATGCGGTCTTAGCATTAACAGGGGAAATTCCTTCACATTATGTATGAAGAACATATCTAATTTAAAAAAGTCGGTCATAGATGCAGGCCAGAAATTTGTCTGTAATGGAGTACAATTTCCATCTTTGACAAGAGAAGACGAGTTTAAATATCTGGGCATTCCTTTTACACCGGAAGGTCGAACAACAATTAGGCCAGGCATCAAGCTGAAAGGAGCAATTGATCTTCTGACTAAAGCTCCTCTTAAGCCTCAACAAACGGCTCTTTGCGCTCCGGTTTGTGTTTCTCCCAGGTCTGTACCATCTTTTGACCTTGGTTAGTTCAACGCTTGGACGCTTAAAGAAGATAGATGTCATCGTAAGGAGTGCCTGCAGAAAATGGCTTGATTTTTTTGATTGATTGATTGATCTTTATTATTAGCCTTCTCGGCTATTTTTTTTACATTTATAGTTTTACATTTATATTTTTACATATAGTTTGACATATTAATTTACAATTTTAGGTACAAATAATATAATTCTTCACATTAACAGTTTCAATATAATAGGACATATTAATAAAAATATGATGTATAGCTACAATAGCTAATAAAGATTATTATCTTTGTAAAATGTATTCTTTTAATTTTCGTTTAAATATTATAAGACTGTCACATTGTTTTAACTCTGTTGGAATGTCATTATACATTTTTATGCCTTCATAAAATAAACTTTTTTGCGCACTTTTCGTTCTTCGAAATTGTATCATAATATTGTCTGCTTGCCTCGTTCGACCCCCCACTAATACTATTTTATTTCCTAATTCTATGGGCAGCATTCCCTTTATAATTTTAAAAATAAAAATACAAACATTATAGTACAACCTTTGCCTTATAGACATAAATTGCAATACTTGTAGCATTTCTTCCACCCTAGTATACCTATTACACTGTATTATTACTCTCATAGCTCGATTTTGCATTATCTGCAGCTTCGACAGCTGAGTCTCTCCCATTCCCACTAACAACGTCGCACAATATTCAAAATGTGGCGCTATAATTGATTTATAGACTATACATCTAGTATAGTCAGATATGCTATTTCCTATTCTGTTTAAGAAACTAATTTTTTCCCTATTTTCTTTAGCATGTAGTCGCAGTGATCATCAAATTTAAGTTCACTATCGATAATAACACCTAGATACTTTATCTTTTCCACGCGTTCTATTTCTGTGCCATCTAAACCTTTTAGTATTGTGTTTTTCCTCAGTTCTTTTCGCACACTTTTAATTAACATATATTTCGTCTTGGTAGCATTCATTTTCAGTCCATTATTATTCATCCACTTTTCAATAATGTGTAATACTTCATTCAGTCTCGTCTCAATCTCAGCACTGCCACCCCCCTTCACATATATAATTGTGTCATCTGCAAACATTTTTATCGTGCATTCCTTTGGGCAAATCTGAATTATATCATTTATATACAACGAGAACAACAGTGGGCCCAATACAGATCCCTGTGGGACCCCGTACTCTGTTATAATAGATTTAGAGCATTGGTTATTAAATTTAACTTTTTGCGTTCTATTATTTAGATATGACTTTAACCATTTTAATACCATTCCTCTCATTCCATATTGATATAATTTATCTAATAATATTTCCCTATCTACTGTCTCAAATGCTCGTTTCAAGTCCAGAAATATGACTCCTATTATTTCTCCTTCACTTATTGTGAGTTTCCAATCATCAATAACAGTTTGTATTGCCGTTTCACAAGAGTGATTTTTTCTAAATCCCGATTGGTGTTCCGTTATTATTTTGTTGTTTTCTATATAGATTTCTATTTGGTTTTTTACCACCAATTCCAATACTTTTTCATAAATCGGCAATACATTTATTGGCCTATATTCACTTGCTTTGTTTGGTTTTGCTATTTTAGGAATTGGTATAATTGTTGATGTTTTCCATCCCTCAGGGCATATGCCCCTACTTAACGAATCATTTATTATACCCATTAATTCCCTCTTTATAACTAGGACGCTTGCTTTCATTAAGTCACTACTTATTCCTTCATCGGTTCCTTTCTTGTGTGGCAAGTTCATAATGATTCGTTCAACTTGGTGTACATCAACCAATTCAAATCTTGATCTGCCACACGATGCGCCGAACGAGTATTTCCACGCCAGCGCTAAAGATGGCGGGCTATCCATTCCATCAGTTAGATGGTTAATGCCCTTGAATCGTGTGTTTAGACTCAAGAAGATGATGTCCGGGGAAACAACAACAGAGCGTGATTTCACACAGAATTTCCTGATCGACGAAATAAACCGTGCGACTCGGCGCCTCATGGATGGAGAGGTGACTCTAGATACAAAGATAAAACTGGAAGGTCAAGGCTGCTCTACGGATCGTTCGATGGGAGAGGCCTTCGTGAATCTAGGAGGGTGCCTCAACAACATATCTGGATCACCGAGGGTAGCAGATTCCTTAGTGACAGGGACTTTGTGAACTCGGTGAAACTAAGGATAAATGCCCTTCCTACGAGATCGCGGACGGCTAGGGGGCGACCAAAAGATCGGTCGTGTCGTGGTGGATGCGCTGCTGTCGAGACTCTAAACCACATACTCCAGCAGTGCCACCATACGCATAGATCGCGTATCAAACGCCACAATGCTATAGTGGCCTACGTCAAGCGGGCACTAATGACCAAATCCTCTTTAGTAGACGAAGAGCCTCACTTTGTTTCCACTACACATGGTCTACGGAAACCTGACCTTATCGCTGTTCTTGGGTACTCGGCCCTTTGCTTGGACGCCCAAGTTGTTAGTGAGCACATCAAACTTGATGAAGCTCACGCAACAAAGGCAGATTAGTATAAAGAGCTAGAGGAGAGCATGAAGAGGCGATATAATGTGGAAACGGTAAGATTCGGGTCTATTACCCTTAATTATCGAGGGGTTTGGTCCGCCAGATCCGCGAAAGATCTCACTAGCAGTGGTATTCTGCAGAAGAGGGAATTGAAGATACTTTCATCTAGAGTTGTGGTAGGGGGTCTCGCCGCCTTTTGGAAGTTCAACAAAACCACACAATTTATCCGTCGTTCCAGAACACCTTTAGGAATCGGATAAGGTCAGCGGAAGATTTCAATGAAAGGGTGACGCCTGCCCCTCAGGCGCAATAAACGTTTGTTTTTAGTGGGTATTACTGTTCTTTTCTTTATGTTAGGACAGTCGAGTCCCACAGTACCAACAATTAGTTGGTCTGCGTAAATGCATTTTCACACGTTAAAAAAAAAAAAAAAAAAAATTGGACATACTTCTCCCGGAAGTATAATGGGAGAGGTAAGAGCTCGTGGAACTGGGGTCCCTGTCCCTCTAGTTTTTAGCAAATCTTCCTTTACCGGGATCGTAGAAGAGTATCTGCAAATTTTGATGTTGGTGGGAAAATTATATAGCTACTGATATTAATCTTATGCTCGTGCATGTGTCTATTAAAACTATTAAGGGTGAAAAATAAAAAACATAAAAAACATGGACTTTAGCAAAATAATTTTGATTAAATTGAAAGTTTTTTTGTCGAGAGTAGCAGAATTTTTATATATTGAAGGAGACAATAAAAGAGTGTGTCTTCTGCTGGAATTATAAATTTGTATTTATTTATAACGAGACTATAGTTTCGTTATAAATAAATAAAATTAATAATTCCAGCAGAAAATACACTCTTTTATTGTCTCCTTCAATAATTTTGATATTAAAGTAGTATTTGTCATAGTAAAGTTATGTTTTAAAAAAATTAATAAATAATTACAAAGCATGGTACTTACGGCAAAACGTGTGCTGCGTGCAAAGCATGCTTTGGGGGAATTATTGATTTTATCTCATCAGAGCACCTGCCGTGATAGTATCTATAGAAAAGGAAAGGGCAGAGACATCTCTTCGATGAGCCAGCGAGTCGAGGGAGTCACTGTATCATTTAACGAAATGTGAATCATTTCACTTATTGTTCTTTTAAAATACACTGGTTCAAAATCTAATATTAATGTATCATCAAACTTGAATTGATTATTTATTTTCCCAATATAAACTTTCAAATTATGAATTAAATTATGGACGGAAATGATAATAATAAAATATATTGATTCTAACGATATTTTTCAAGCAAAAAACAGTTAATAATGTATAATAATAATATCGGCTTTCACAAATATTATAGAATGACTGATGTCTAATGTAGAAGTCATACTACATTTAAAAGAAAATAATAATAAATAAGCGTTCCTATTGTTTAACTATTATTATTAATAATAGACAGAAAAAACAAGATATTATAATCCACTAAAAAAAGGATTGTCTATGTATCTTTGAAAACAAATGAAAATGATCAAGTGTTAATATTGACAATATCCTGAAACTAATACATTTATTACTGAAGATGATCCACCAGTGGTGAGCGAAACTGTAGGATGAATTAAAAATAATAAATAATAATAATTTACATAATTAGCAAACCTCGAAATTTCAAGAATTAAATCTATAGTCACTTTTTTTTTTTTTTTTTGGCTTTTCAGCCTTTCTAGCCATAAGCCATTTACGATACTATTTATTATTTTTAAATTTGTCCCTACCCCGGGGGTCAGATTTTAGCCGGATGCCTCGAGCCGGATTCGAACCCAGGTCCACTTGGTTAGCAGGATGACACGCTACCGCCTAGCCTATCTGACCCCCCCCTACAGTCACTTATCTGTAAGAATAAATTAAACAATTAAAACTACTTACAACTCTTCTATGAGTAATAATAGAGCGAATAATTAAAATATTGATAATAATCATGCACAAGCACCTGCATCGTATGATGATGTTAATTCGATTATCCTATATTTACGAAAATGAAGATTAAAAACTTCGTGTACTATGGATTTTTAATTGAGAAACAAACAAATAAACTGGGTATTTTTAAAGACTCTTTATATGTGTAGGTACATTAATGGCATTTTTTGACAATTTTTTTTAATAAAAAGTATTAAAAAAATTTCTAAGTTTTTCATAAGTTTACGATTTTGTATATTAGGGCTGGCGGGCCCGCGGGTTAGACACCCTTGCCCTAAATATTCTATACGAGTTTATTATTATATACATTTTTTTTTAAATATTCACAAAATCAAAAACATATACCATTTTTTTAGAATTAAAATATAATTGTTTGTACCCATTGTATGGGCATTTACCGAGAGGGGCAAACAGAGTACACTTCCCTCATTCCTGGGATCAACCAAAAAAATGTTTTATTTAGAGAGAATGGTGTAAGTTCTAGGTGAAACATATTTAATAAATTGAGTGGATTTTGATGAGGCAGTCCATTGTTAAAGGAAAGAGAGATAATTATAATTATATTTTTTTTTATTCAAAGCCGACGTTTCGGAGGTTTATTCCCTCCTTCTTCAGGGTTCTGTAAGGTCAGTGAAGGAAATACAATGTGATGTGTGTTCAAAACTCTGAAGGAGGGAATAAACCTTCGAATAAAAATAATAATTGTAATTATCTTTCTTTTTTGAACCTTGGACTGCATCATCAAAATCCACTCAATTCACTTATCAGTCCGTCTCCAAAAATCTCTTCAATCATAATTAATAAAATTAAAAATTCAAATTTAAAAAATATAAATTATTAGGCAGGTTTCACAAATAAAAGATGTTCTACTATAATCTACTTGTAAACAAAAAAAAAATTAAATGACTAAATAAAAAATTATTGATGAAATTATTTGTTAGAAAAATCACGAAAGTGTATATGAATATGGGTACCTAGTTAAGAATGAATAATTTTTAAGAAATTTGGTGTCTGTTCTAGGTAAAATATTTTAAATAAGAGTGAATTAAAAACACTTAGTATGTTTCACATAATATTTATTTGAAATTTATGTGAAACCTAAGTAGCTATTAATTTGTAATCAACTCTTAGTTACGAATAATTTTTATTACATATCAGAAGGGTTATATGTTCAGGAATTGAACCCAAATGTTAAAAAAACAATCATTCGATATATTTGTCAGTCTGGTTCCTCCTCGAAATGTGGCAATGGATTGCTTTTTGGCACTTGGGTTCAATTTCCGAAGAGACTGAATATACTATAAATCTTCCAACATGTAATAAATTTAAAAAAAAAAAAATTTTAATTTTAATAATAATATTATTTATTCATTATTGCATGTTGTTTCTTTTTACTTTTAATTATTTTCTAAATTATAATTTTTGCTTTTTCTTTTTTTTTCTTACGAACTATTATTAAGCTTCTTGTTGATTTTACATTAATTAAACGTCATGTGCACATGGCAATTTGCTCTACATGAAATGTTACATTTCGGATTTTTTTTTAATAATAATAGAAACAATTTCAAAAATACAACTCACTGTATAAGTACGGTTTTAGTACTCGGGTTCAACTGCTGAGGGGACGAGCACTTTTGAGTAAAATTATTCTATTAAAATCTTAAATTAGAGACCTTAAATATAAATTCTTATCTTGATATTCTAAATTGTTTTATGGAATATTGGTATTTTTTTTAATATTTTAACTACAATCACTAAATAATTTTTTCTTTTATATATATATATATATATATATGTATTTCTCTTGTTTTATTGCTTACAAGTATTGCCTGTGTAATTGTTTTCATATTTTAGATGTCACAGGAACTCATTTCTGATGAGTACGTGGATTGCGACCACGGGGTTATCCGAGCTAAGTCTGACATTGCTTCCACTTACTTGTGTCAGGCTTCTCTTTTTCTCTCTCCTATACGGCCTCCCTTGGCCAACTCTTGTTTTTTTTTTTTTTTTACCGACTCCGACGCTATTAGGTTTTCGAGGGCTAGGAGTTGATTTCCTTTTTCATTTTTCTTCTCTTCAACATGTGGAAGGCAACGGGAAACCACCACATTACAAATCCCGAGAATATGCAACATGACGATTTCTCTTCGAGTAAAGAATTCCGGAGGTAAACTAGCCCCTCGTTCGGATCTCCGGGAAGGGGCTACCCGAGGAGAGACCATCATAAAGGGAAAAATAAATAATGACTTTCTACGAGTCGGAGCGTGGAATGTTAGGACGCTAAAGGGAATAGATAAACTAATGAATTTAAAGCGGGAAATGGATAGACACAAATTGGACATTATTGGGATTAGTGAAATGAGATACCCAGTAGAGGGAGATTTTTGGTTTGAAAACAGCCATAGAATCATTCATACGGGGGGGCAGAATGGGCAGGCAGGAGTGGGCATTATTATGAATAAAAAAATAGGGCAAAGGGTAAAGAATTATCTTCAGGTAAGCAAAAGGATTGTTATGATCACAGTGGATTCGAAACCGAAAGATACTGTGATAATCCAGGTATACATGCCTACTACATCATATAAGGATGACCAAGATATAGAAGAAATGTACGAACAAATTGAAAACCTGATGAAGCGCGTTAAAGGGGATGAAAATTTAATAATTATGGGGGATTGGAATGCAAGAGTAGGAAAAGGCAAAGAAGGAAAAGTGGTGGGCGAACACGGTCTAGGAGATAGGAATGAAAGGGGCGAAAGATTAATTGAATTTTGCAGTAAGCACAGTTTAGTAGTAGCAAACACACTCTTCCAACACCATCCAAGAAGGATCTACACGTGGAAAATGCCAAAAGACAAGGGGAGATTTCAAATAGATTACATATTAGTCAAACAAAGATTCAGAAATCAAGTAAAGGACTGTAAAAGCTATCCTGGGGCTGATATTTTTAGTGATCACAATCTAATTGCGATGAAATGCCAACTAAAATTTAAAAAACTAATAAAAAAGGGAGGGTCGCGAAAAAAACTGGGATATATCTAAATTAAAAAATAAGGAAACCCAAAAACTTTTCGAAAACGTAATGAATAAGAAACTGGAAGAAAAAACACCCACAAATAATAAAGAAGAAGAAATCGAACAAGAATGGAATGCTATGAAATCAAGCCTGACTGAAACAGCCAACGAAGTCCTTAAATCAAAGAAAAACGAAATTAAAAAGCCATGGGTAACAGACGAAATACTGCAACTGATTGACGAACGAAGAAAATTTAAGAACAGAAAAGACGAAGAAGGGAAAGAAACATATAAAAAATTAAGATGGAAAGTTATAAGAGAATGTAGAAAAGCAAAAGAAAAAATGATTCAAGAAAAATGTAAAGAAGTCAACGAAAATCTAGTATTGGGAAAAGTTGATGTAGCCTATAGGGCAATAAAAAGAAATTTTCAAGAAGACAAGCCAAAAAGCTAGAACATAAGAGATAAAGGAGGCCACATTATTCTAAACGAATGAACCCAATAGAAGAAGAAGAATCTGTGGACGAAAACGAATTAGGAGACCCCATACTCAGGTCAGAATTCGAGACAGCTTTGAAGGAACTAAAAAATAATAGAGCACCCGGAATAGACAATATACAAGCTGAAATCCTAAAGAACTCTGGGGAAAAGGCACTTGACAAACTCTTTGAACTAATTAGCAAAATCTATAAATTGGGAATCATCCCAAAAGATTTCCAAAAAAACAAAATAGTCACACTTCCCAAAAAGACAGGCGCGGATAAATGTGAAAATTTCAGGACCATTAGCCTAACCTCACATGCCTCCAAAATCCTAACCAAAATAATCCAGAGAAGAATAGAACAAAGAGTTGAAGAAAATCTGGGGGAAGACCAGTTCGGCTTTAGAAGAAACAGAGGCACCCGAGAAGCAATTCTCTCTCTTAGACTAATAATAGAAAGGGCTTTTATCAGGGAAGAATCTGTCTACATCGGATTCATAGACCTAGAAAAAGCATTCGATAATGTCAATTGGGAAATTATGTTTAAAATATTAAAACAGGCGGGAATAAAATTCAGAGAGAGAAGACTAATCTACAATCTATATCAAAACCAGACGGCAATTATAAATATTGGTGATGAACACAGAGAAGCCAAAATAAAAAAGGTGTAAGACAAGGATGTGTGCTGTCACCCATGATTTTCAACTTATACATAGAAGAAGCGATTAAAGAATTCAAAGACAAAATTGATACAGGTATAGAAATCCAAGGTCAAAAGATCGCTATGTTAAGATTTGCCGATGACATTGCCCTTCTAGGAAGCAATAAAAAAGAATTAGAGGACGCCTTGAATGGAATTAACCAAATCCTAATAGAAGAAATCAAAATGAAAATAAACAAGAATAAAAACCAAGGTCCTAGTATGTACAAAAAAAGAACAAACGAGACAGGAATGCATCAAAATTAACCAAGAAAACCTAGAAGGAGTTAAGGAATTCCGCTACCTAGGAAGTAAAATAACATGGGATGGGAGGAGCAAAAACGAAATTAAATCAAGAATTGCCCAAGCAAAAATGGGGTTTAATTCAAAACAAAAACTACTATGCTCCTCCTCAATCAGCTTAGCAAACAGGAAGTTGCTATTGAAGACATATGTATGGAGCATAGCCATGTACGGGTGTGAAACCTGGACAATTGGAAAAGCGGAGAGAAAGAGATTGGAGGCTTTCGAAATGTGGTGCTACAGAAGAATGATGAATATCAAATGGATGGATAAAATTACAAATGAAGAAGTTCTTGGAAGAATCGGAGAAAGAAGAACCTTGTGGAAGAGTCTGAAGAAGAGAAGAGGTCAGATGATGGGGCACACACTGAGACATGGGGGACTGCTTAGGGATATCTTGGAGGGGGAGGTGGGAAAGAAAAGGGAAGGGGAAGAACCAGATTAGAATATTTCAACCAAATAATTGGGGATATGGGATGCCAGACATTTAGAGAGGTTAAACAGCTGGCGGGGGACAGAGTCGAGTGGAGACGGATTGTTGCATCAAACCAGTCTTAGGACTGTATACTCAATGATGATGATGGTACTTACAATTTGTTTCCGATAATTGAAACTTTTGTGTAGGTATTTAGGTGTAAACAAATGTACGGCAAAACAAAATCTTTTCAATTAAATTAAATTAAAATTAAAAAAATTTATTGTACGGAACTCCTAAAGGAACTCTAAACATTGGCTTGATATATTTATAAGATTCGATCAAGATTCTGCTTCGAATAAAAAAGTTGAATTAAAAATTTGAGACAAACCTTCAAAAATATAGTCTCAAACAAATATATTACATACCTACATATAAATAAATGTGATATATATCAAACGATTTTATATCCCAATTATCGTATTTTGGGAGTCAATCGTTTTTCTTAAAACGTTGTGACTTAGGCCTCTATTTTACGCAATATCTTATGTCAAACGATGGTAGTATAATCGAAAAGAAAGAAGGGCCAGTGAAAAGATGTCTCATTTTTGCTTAAAGATTCTTTATTCATTAATTTATAATCGCCTGCAAAGTATGCTTTGCGTTGTGTTGATGAGTAGTTTGGTTGCCTACTCGTTAGGTTAAACTATAAATTATACAGGATATTGATTGAATTGAATTGAATCGTGATTTCATATTTATTTCATTTTTGTTCTTTTAAATTTGAAACTTTGAAAAATTTAGTATGCATTTCAGACGGAAAAGTAACCTCAATACCAGATTTCATATATATTAGGCTCTGTAATTTAGAATAAATAGTGATTTTATTATTTTTCCCTTTTAGCCCTTTTAAAATTTGAATTTTTTAAAAAATCTATCTTTAAAAGTAACTATTTTTATTACTTATGTCCATCAATTAAATTATTAAAGTTGTTATTGGGAAATCTTCTTCTTCTTCTTCTTCTTTAGCCTGTTGACGTCCACTCCTGAACATAGGCCTCTTCCATTCTCTTCCATATCGATCTCTGCTGGGCTAACTGCATCCAGTTTCCCCCCACGTGGCGTTTAAAGTTCGATATCTCCATCGGAAGGTTTCGGCCGTTAAAACGCCACGCTTGCCATGCGTGTTGGCGAGTACCTGTTGGTCCGCGGGAGCTATTTTATTTGACTCCTAACCTTCAAGCAAGCTTGACGAGCTTTCCCCAATCCGCCACCCAGGGGACGCGCCCTAAGGGGGTTACAGGCTCCCCCAGGGAAATAAGGACTATAATTTTTTTATGCATAAAAAATAATAGTCCTTATTTCTCGATAACATCTTTAATAATTTAAAAGTATTCTTTATGCCAAATATCACGCTCCTAAATCCAGAAGTTTCAGAGAAATAGCGATGAATCAAAATAAGTGGTATTTGTATTTTATGTATAATATATAGATACGAGCTTTTCGTGCGTGCCTTCGGCACGCCCTCGATGCTCGGCCCTCCGGGCTGGTGGCCTGGCGGGCAGCGTCTCGGTCCAAAAATTTTATTCCTCTTAAAAAACCACACTCCAAATGTATACCCGTAAACTACCGAAAATACATCGTCTCTTAAAAGTTTCGCATCTTTAATTTTTGAGTGGCGAGGGGGGGGAGGAACAATTATCAATATATTTAATGTTTCTTAATTTAAAAAGAATTGGAGTCTTTCATTTCAAAATTCGAATATATATATTTCAAATTTGCCTGGTTAATGAAAATCGATTGGAGCCATCAGTTTAAAATCAGAGCTGAGAATTATATTTCAAATTTGCCTCGTTAATTAATATATATTTAATGTTTCTTAATTTAAAATCTATTGGTGTTTTTTCATTTTCATTCGAGTTCAAATGAATACAATATTATCTAGACACAAAGTCTAAATCAAAAATATATAGTTTTAGTAAAAGAAATCAAGATATAAATATTAATGTGACATTGGTCTAGTGGTTAGAGCTGATGACCATAGTTCAAGAGTTCGTCGGTTCGATTCTAGGCAAGAGGGTAATTTTTTTAGAGAAATTTCTCTAAGCGTTGTTACAAATTAATCTAGATGAATATATATATATATATATATATATATATATATACGAGCTTTCGTGCGTGCCTTCGGCACGCCCTCGAAGCTCGGCCCTCCGGCTGAAATTTGGCGGCAGCGTCTCGGTCCAAAAATTTTTTATTCTCTCAAAAAACTACACTCCAAATGTATACCCGTAAACTACCGAAAATACATCGTCTCTTAAAAGTTTCGCCTCTTTTTTTTTAATTTTTGAGTGGCGGGGAGGGGGAGTGAATAATTGAGAATATATTTAAATTTAAAATTTAAATTTAAATTTCATTTTTCCCTTTCAAAACAAAAATAATGAAATGATTTATGAACTGCAAAAAATTCGCAGGCTGAATCATGGAAATTATTCAAATTTACGCGGTTCAATTAATTTAATTAATTACAAAAAATATATTTAATGTTTCTTAATTCTAAATGAATTGGAGTCTTTCATTTCAAAATTCGAATGCAAATTAAAATTATATTTCAAATTTGCCTGGTTAATGAAACCATTGGACCTGTCAGTTTAAAATCCTAGCTGACAATTTTCAAATTTGCTTCGTTAATTAATAACATTTAATGTTTTTTAATTTAAAAATCAATTGGTGTTTTTTCATTTTCATTCGAGTTCAAATGAATACAATATTATCTCGACACAAAGTCTAAATCAAAAATTTATAGTTTTAGTAACTGAAATCATGCTATAAATATTAATGGCAGATTGTCCAGTGGTTAGAACAGACGACCATACTTCAGTTCTCTTTCAACTTTCAAAGGAGCAACATCGTACCATTGATCCCATTGAAACCCGAACCTTTTCTACCTGCAAACGAGCCCCTAGCGGCACCAGACACAGTGAGTGCCCCTTACAAGGAAGACTCACAAATAGTCAATGATTTTAGTATACTAACTAAAACTCCTCCAACGAAATTGAGCTATAAACAAATAGCAAAAAATATAATAAACCACAAAGGACATATTAGTACTAGAAGCATTAGGGGGTCCTGGACCTTTTCAAAAATCCAAGGAAAATCTTAAGAAAAATCGGGAACAAGATGGCAAACAGTGAATATCAAAATCTTCTCAAAAAACGAAACTCTTCAAAAGAAAACGAAAAACTTAGAAGTGAACTAAAAAAAAAACTGAAGCGCATTTTATACACGAAAATCCGTTCGAGTGCCTCAGCCAGGAGGATGACATGGAGACAGAAGCTGAAGAACCTAATACAAAAAAACCCCGAAAGGAGGATAAACATTGAAGCAAACAAGCCTCAAGACCTCAAACCACCTACAGCGCATCCTCAACACATGGACAAAATAAGGACTTCTACAACCAAGCAGGTACAAGCTTTAAAAAACCGAATAAAGAAACACGTGGCCAGCCAACAACACAACCTCCGACAACTCCCAAGCAAACTATCCAGAAGGAAGTAAAAGAAAAAATCCCTCCTATAAACATCAAAGGAGCATCAACAGCAACAACCATAAATATAATGACAAAAAAAATTTCATGTGTAACTGACTTTAATATAAAAAAACATAGCGAACAAAATCATACTCTATTCGTAAAAACACTCGAAATTTACAAAAAAGCTATATATGAATTAAAAAATGTACAAATCCCATTCTACACGTATACCCCAAAAGCAGAAAAATCAAACTTTTTATACTTAAAGGTCTATCAAAATATAGATATCGAAGAGATCAGAACCTCCCTTCAAAACTTCGAAAATATTAAATTCATAAAAATTGAAAAATTTAAAACACCTTTATTCAAAAAAAAACATATGATCTCCTCACTTATTAGTACAAATATCACCCGATAGCAAGCCCTCCGAAGAGTCTTCAAAATTAACTTCTTATATCACCACAAGGTGAATTGGGAAAAATTAAAAAACAGGCGTCATAATTTGTAGAAATTGCCAAGGTTTAAAACCATTCCGCAATCAATTGCCAAATGGAATTCCGATGCTGTAAATGCAACTTACAACACCAACCAGGGGCTTGTAATATCAAAAAAAGAATCACCAATTCCAAAAGAGCAACTTTTTTGCGTTAGATGTAACACTGCAGGTCACCCAGCATCTTATATGGGATGGAAAAAATTCTAGAGCACCTAGATCGAGTAGAAGCAAAAAAAAGAAAAACCTTGAAAAAAACAAAAATATGATGCTAAGAACAATCCACCAGTACATAAACCCCAATAAATCATTTGCAGCAACTGTAAACAAATTACAAACGCCAACCACCCAAAACATAAACAATACTAATACCTCCGACATTATTAATAATGACATCCTGATAGCTCTACACAACATTCCAATCATCACACTAAACCCTAAACGCAAGCATATCTCAAAATATACAAAACTTAACAGATATAATTACCAAATTAGTTAATGCCTCAAAACCCTCATCTTAATCAAATAAAAACTAAAAATAATTTCACTGAACGCTAATTCGATAGTCTCAAATCAAAGAAGACACAACCTCTTAACCTTATTAAAAAATGCAACCCAGATATAGTGTCTATCAGTGAAACTAAATTAAACAGTAGGCATATCATTGACTTTGCTGACTACTATTGCGAGAGGACAGACAGGCCTGATTCTATACAAGGTGGCGGAACAGCCATTCTCAATAAAAAGAAATAAAATACAAACGAATCAATATCCAAAATTAACCCATACAAAAATAATAGAAAACCACTACAATCAAAATTTCATTAAAAACCTAGAAAAAACTATACTTAATTTCAGCATATGCAACCAACCAATAGTATAGAATTCATAACTGAATTTTAAAAACATTTTCTTAGCATACCAAAACCTTGAAAACCTCAAATTATACCATCATAGGAGGGGATTTCAATGCAAAAGACAATAGCTGGGGAAACCAGGTAAACAACCAAAGAGAACCAAGCCTTAAAAAATGATAGACATAAATTAATATTCAATGAAATAAAATCATAGCAGCCAATTCCTCATTCCCAAGAACAAACCTTTATCAACATTCACTGACGCAAGGTTAAAAATCCTAAACAAAAATAGATGACAATCATCTCCCCCTTTTGGATTATGATAGTACCCACAATGCACTAGTGGCTGAAATTGTTGCTAATACCCACAAACATTAGAAATTGAATTAAATAGAACAAAAATCAAATTTTATTTACAAAAATGCTACTGGCACCATTTGCTAAATTATTTAAATCACCATTGCAAAATCGAAATTCCCTAGACTCTAATCTCTCAAACGAAGAAATAGACTTAAAATTATCCAGCTAGAACAATTAATCCACACCGCAATTGAAAAAAATATTCCTAAAACAAAAGCTAAACTAGTAGAATCCTATATCAACCCAAAAATAAAAACTTCAAAAAATATAAAAGCTTTTTACTTAGAGAAATAAATAATTATTACCGAAACTGGTTAAATAGAGACACGGAAAATTTCAGACTACTAAAAGGTTTACTGGCAGATGTAAAAAGTCAATTGAAACAGGAATTCAAAAAATCTACAGATAAATATTGGAAAGAAAAATCAAAAATATTCCATTAAACGAGGACTTCTTCAACATGTTCTCAAATAAACTAGATCTCTCAGAAACACTATTCTGCTCCTACCAAATGAAATTAAAATTCCAAAAAGACAAGATACAATTAGTCACACAGAGGCAAAAATGAATCCTCAAACAATAGACAAAGATGAAAATGATAATTTGTAATATCAGACCACACTGAAAAACTAAACATATTAGGAGCTCATTTCGCATCAATAAACATTCAAAATAAAGACATGGGGAAACCTTTCTTCAATAACATAATAGAAAGGGATACAAATCTTATAAAACAGGAAATGGACCTAGAAAGGGAAACAAAAGCTACCAAAATTTTCCAGGCAAAATAACTCGCTTGACCCTATCTGGGAAGAGGATTATTTCTTTACAAATGAAAATTCCAAAAGGTCTCTTCAAAAACTTAAACAATAAAAAATCCTCTGGCCCAGACAAAATTCCCAACATTGTTCTCAAACATATCCCAAAAAAAATTACTAAAACATATACAATACTATTTAATAACGTTATAAACAATAGATATTTCAAATCACTGGAAAAAGGCAAATGTGGTAGCTATTCAAAAAGAAAAACAATTGCACCAGTCTCTCGAATCTAAGGCCGATAAGCCTTCTCTCAAATGTGGGTAAAGTTTTTGAAAATCATTAATAATAAGTTATTGCCTTCTGCGAGGATAATAATATTATATCAGAATACCAATTCGGTTTCAAGAAAAGGCACTCAACCATACATGCTATTTCAAAATTAACTTCAGATATAAATCAAGACCGAACAACAAAGAAAGCGTAGGGTGGCGGTGTTTTATTATGTCGAAAAGGCATTCGACACAGTATGGCATGAAGGCCTAATATATAAATTAATCAAAAAAGGATTTAACAAAAATCAAATAAAAATGATTTGGAATATGATTGATGGCAGAACTTTTGTAGTATCTGACAAAACAGAAGAACAATCTTTACGCTTTTATGTGAAAATGGATTACAACAAGAACAATTAATTCGCCTATCTTATTTAACATATTCATTAGTGGATTTGTTGAAATACCGAATTCTAAATAGCGGGATCCTAAACATGAAAGCACTTGCTTTCGCGGATGACTTAATTATATATGTGTCAGGAAAAAACCGTCCATCATACAAAACCATTTGCAAAATCTATTCGAAAAATACACACTTTTTATGAAACGTGGAAACTAAAAATAAATACACAAAAATGTGAAACGATTCTTTTTAGAACTATTTCAAAAGGTAACTCAAGCCTAAGAAAAGATAAATGGAAAACTTTTCGCTATTAAATTCAACAACACCGAAATTCCACATAAAAATATAGTAAAATATCTAG
Organism: Forficula auricularia; assembly: GCA_024734495.1. Taxonomy (NCBI): domain Eukaryota; kingdom Metazoa; phylum Arthropoda; class Insecta; order Dermaptera; family Forficulidae; genus Forficula; species Forficula auricularia. The sequence goes on from JALMQS010000381.1 coordinate 88,090, forward strand.
GAATACATTTAGACAATTATTTACTTTGACCTACATAGAAATATTCAATTTATGAAAAGCCAGGGCTGCATTTATGAGTCAAAAAAGATTGTTCTTCTGCAAGCATCTGGACCCAGAAATAAAACTGCAATGCTACAAACTATTGGCTAGACCAATAATAACTTATGGCTGCAATATTTGGTTCAATCAAAGTGCATCGGGCATGGAACAAATCCGAGTCTTCGAAAGAAATGCTAAGATCATGTTGGGCAAACATAGATCTACACATTCGAATCTAACATTACATTAGTAATGAAAAAATTTATAACTTAGCTTAAATTAATAGAATAGACTGCTTTATTATGCTAAAATTAATAAGAAACCACTAATGCCAAGTTGCAAATGTTTTCGAAAACAGTCTAATATTCGGATCACTCTATCCGAACGATCAATATTTTGAAATAACAAAATCTACCGATTTATCCCACCCGAAGCTTTTTTATTTTTGGATAATAAAGGATATATACAAGATGAAAACGGGAGATCCCCATCATCTATCATGTGTTTAGAGGAAAAACAATAAAAGTATAGAATACGACGCCCACCTAGATGGTTTGGACCCGTATAGAATATATAGATTTAATGTGGCCATCTCTGAAAAAGACAAGACTGAAAGGAAAAATATAAAAAAATACTGGTGGATTGAAAATTATCAATAATAATTCAATCTTTTTTATAACCCTAAATTCTTCTGCTTATACTTCTGAATAACTTGATAAATTATGTAATCTAAATTGTAAAGTATAAATTAAGTAAAAATTGTAATAAATACCCTATATATTAACCTCCTTGAACAACAATAAACTGTATGGCCGGTTTTTTCAAAGCCTTTTTCCGTGCAAAAATTCAAAAATTTAATTATACAAATGTAAATAAAAATTACAAAAAAAAACTATTGTAAAATTAAAATTAAAAAAAAAACCATATTATGTAAAAAAATCTACTGGGACCCATTTAAAATGGCCCTTTTCTTTTTCATTGTATTGAATTTAAGATACTATACTTCTTTTGGATTGTTAGAAGTAATCTCGGTATTAAATTGTATATATTTTTTTTCTGGCTAATAAAAACATCCTCTAAAACTAAAAAAACTAAAACTAAAAACTAACGACCATACTTCAAGAGTTCGTAGGTTCGATTCTAGTCAAGAGGGAGATTTTTTTAGAGAAATTTCTCTAGCGTTGTTACAAATTAATCTAGATAAATATTATATAGTATAATAGATAGTAATTAATTACAAATGCAAGAAAGAATGCAATGCCAAGGAATTTAATTTAATCGGACTATTAATTAAAAATAAATAACTTTCATACTACATCGGTATATTAATTATTTATAAATAATATAAGTACATATAGTATTATTTGTTTAATTTAAAAAGAAAAAAATTAGATTAAAATCAATCATCTTAATAGTTATCAATTTAATTAATCTCTTTTGTACTTTCTAAAATATATATATTTTCAGTCTAATGTATACTGATTTTAAATTATTTTCAAATTAATATAATGATTAAAATTCTTATTATTTTATTTATCTTTCGGATGAATCAATAAATTTGAAGGAGAGAGCGCAAAAAGCAACTTTCCCCCTCGATAATTTTTATTTATTTAGTTCATTAAGAAAAACAATCTCTTAATATGTAATAATTTCAATCATAATGTCAAAACGAACTCCATTTAAATATTCTATATGTATAAAGAATTTGAATTATATATATATGGTATATATATATTTTCAAGGCGTTTCGGCGCCTTTGACTTCCTGGCGCCTGTATTTGTCGCATAAGCTGGTGTACACGTGGACAGCTATATTTACACCTGGTCATTATACTTGTTTACTGGTAATAATGTCAAGATAAGATTAGATATAAATCAAAAGATTTGAGCATCTTTTTTCGAAAATAGTTGGAGTGCTTTTCTAAAAATCAGCTCTGGTTAAAAAACCAATGTATATTTAAAATAGAAAGAATTTAATTTTTTAGGACAAATTCTCGGATTTTAGTAGAAATATTCTTCAATACTCCCCGGATAGCATGTTAGTTCTCATGTTCGACTCCTGGGGGGATGAATCACCTCTGGATTTCGCAATTAAACAATATTTCTACTTAAAACTGAAAAATTTGTCGTAAAAAATTAAATTCTTTTTATTTTGAATATAAATGATGGCCAAATGGCGTCCACCGAGGCCAAAGCGGAAGAAAAAAAAATATTTTAAATATAAAATAAGATATTTTTTTTTCAAAATTTAAATTATTTAAATAATGAATGCAAATATTTAAGCATCTTTTTGAATGTCTTTTTTTGAAAAAAGATGGAAATTATTTCAAAAAATCAACCCAGACTTATAATTTTAATAAATGAATTTACTTTAAGGACCAATCAAAGATTTTAGAGAAAATATTTTACATTGCATATCAGAGACTGTCCCCTTAGGAGTCCAACCTCTGATATGCAATTAATTAAAACTTTTCTGGAAATATCACCTCATTAGATACGACTCTTCATAACAATTGAAATTGCATTGAATTTTCTGTCTTTCATGCTTGATTCACATACTGACAGAAAAAATAATGGTTATAAGCTTCCTTCGTTGATCTTATTAAATCCTGAAGAAGAAGAGAAGATCTTCTTAAATGTCAGCTGAATATGATTTTTCTCCTTGTTGAATACATTCTTTATTAAAATAAAAAAAAAATTAAAAAAAATTTTCAAATTTATTCAACAGCTTGGACTCGAGCGGTGAACCGCGATTAAATTGATGTACACGTCTTTGAAATTATGTGGAATTATTTTGGAATTCATTAGATAATGCCCTTTATCTATTGTCTTCTACTTGGAAATGAAAGTGGAAGTGGAAGTAGGTGTACAAGATATTAGGTCCCGGTTCACGCCTCGCTTGACCTGTTTGCCTGCTGAGCGATTGGTGTAAAAGTAAGGTTTGAAATAATGAACTTGTACTTTGTGGGTTTCTAACCAGAGGGGTCGAGCGGCGTCCCACATACGCCAAGTATATTTTTGTGCTAATTATATATATTTAGATCATTTAATTCAAATTTTATAATTGTAAACAGATTAAACATTATAAAACATTATTCTTCTTCTTTATTATTATTTAATGACCTAGGTCAACCCACTGGTCAAGAATTCTAATGAGATTAATATACAGGTATATTTTGTTGTTTCTTAATTGTAAACACAAATATTTAAACTTTAATTTTTATAATGTGACATATATTATATTTTTTCAACATATTATGCAAATTAATACAAATGATAATAATAATTATAAAACTATTTTGAGAAAAATTTCACATTGTCATTATAAAGAATAACAATTTTATAGATTATACAGTTTATAATTAAATTGTTTCATTTAGTGAGGAGCACAAATCAGCAATAAGCACTATTTTTAAATTAATTTTTTAATATTTAATTAAGTCTTGAAAACTTAAATTGATATTTTTCAAGAGGATGGCAGATTTGAAATTTGATAGTTAGAAGTAGGTACAAAAAAATTTATTTATTCACCCAAATAGCTGTCCGGCGGACCCTTCAAACACCTGTTATCAATAAAAAATTAAAAATACGAAATTAAATAAATTTTTAAATATTTACTTTTAATTACGTATAAGGTCACGTTGCTAGACTCCAGTGATGTAAATTTACAAATAAAACCTCTTTTCTTTTAGCATCTAAATGAAACCAACTCCATTTTGATGTTTTCTAAGTAATTGTATTTAGTTTATAGAGAGGAAGATGAAAGCACAAGTCAGTAAGACAATTTTTTAAAAAACAGCGGATAAAAGAAATGCCCCTGGCGTCTCTGAGACCACTCAAGGGTTAAGTGGAAATCTTCAGCAAGAAAGGCTTAGGAACGCTCCACCCGACCTGCGCCTTTCATCAGTATATTGCTCTGTTATCAGAAAACCATCAGGTCACCTGTCATCAGGTCGTCGTGGAATGCTGAACCTCTTTCTGGTCAATGGCAAAATCAATAAGAAAACCTTTTTCAAATTCAAATCATTTTGATCCAACAAGTAGATAGATTCTGTTTTCGTTTTAATTACTCCGTACACGAGCCGAGTATTGAATCTAATCGGAAGATATCAATGTATTTACTTATTTATTTATGTTGTTTATTCGTGTTTAGAAATGTCTAAGAACATGAAAGAATCAACAAGGCAAAATTTTTTATTAAACAACTCCGGTGGTTGAATTGTTGACCAAAAATAATTTAGTTTTTTTTTTTTTAAATCGTAATATAGAATGTCTTCAACGAGGAGAAAAATCATATTCAGCTATGACATTTCGGAAAGATCTTCTCTCCTTCTTCAGGATTTAATATGGTCCACGAAGGAATGTTTTCCATGTTTTCAGCAGTGGCTATCATTAATGGTCAAAGTCTTGTAATATGTTGTTCCTCTAGTATTAGATGAGAATAGATCGTTAGATTTTAATTCTTAAGTCGATAATCGAAACGTCAAAAAATGCAATGTAGAATGGTTATTGGTCAAGTATTAGATGAGAATTGATGGCTATTTTGAATTTTAAGTCAATATTGACTTCAAATAATAGTGATATTCGAGTAATAATAAAGGAATAGACATATCAATATTTCAAGCGACTTTTGATAAAGTCTAGCAACGATTCGCTTTGCAGTTTATTTTATTTTTATTTTTTATTTTTATTTTTTTATTATTAGCCCTGTAGTATGCTTGCTAAGATCTCTTAAGAAGAATTATTATTAATTTTTATATATTTATTTAGCTATAAAATTACTTTGCCACTGAGTGGCATTTTTAGGATGATTTTTGAACCTCTTGCGCTTAGAAACTGCTTAATTTAAAATTATGGAAAAATTCCATGACTTCTTTATCAACATCAAATAATAACGAATTTTATATCTAAAGTACAGGGTGGGGCATAAAGATCTATCACATTTTGGAAAAGGTATAAATATTCAAAAATTTAACTAGAAAAACTGAATATATTTTTGAAAAGAACATGAAATATGTATATTTTTTTAAATGTGTTTTAAACATTATACCAGACGAAAAAAGAGGGGGGGGGGGGTTCAAAAAATAAAATTCTAGCCCTTTTGACCAAACTATATATACAAATTGTGCTAAAATCCTAGGACAAGAAATAGAAAAAAATAGGAACAAAATCAATTATTCGGAAAATAAAACAATAAAAATCACTAAATCAAAAATTAAGGAAAACAATTTAACAGTAGTAAAAAGTGACAAAGGAAATTCAATAGTTATACTAGATCAAAAAATTTATAAAGAGAAACTGAAACTCTTTTGAAACACAAATTTCAATCAAATTAAAAACCCAGTAAATAAATATAACAAATTAGTTAGGGACAAAATTAAAAATTCCAAAATTTTAAACGAAAAAACCAAAATGTCATTAATAGAAAGAAACCCAAAGTGTCTCAGATTGTATTCCCTTCCGAAAATTCATAAATCCGAAAACTAGACGAAATACCAATTAGACCTGTAGTAAGCTACTCAGAGCGTGTAACAAAATTAGCCAAAAGTCTAAATAAAAATTTTCAAAGAAAAACTAATTTTCAACCAGATTTTACCAATTTTAAATTCATTAATTTAATAAATAAAATTAAAAAACATAGATATCCCCAATAACGCAAAATTAATTTCTTTAGATATCATAAGTTTATTTACAAACGTTCCCCCTTCTGTGAAACAAAAGACCTAGTTGACCAGATAATTTATACATGTCCAAATTTGAACATAAAAAAGAAAAAACAGACCCAAGTGATTTGATGGAGTTATGTCTAAATCACAATTTTTTCCAATACAACGATAAATTTTATGAACAAAAAATGGCTTAGCAATCGGAAACCCTCTGTCACCATTATTTGCCGAAATTTTTCTAAAACATTTCGAAAAAACAATTTTTAAATATAAAGTGTGAATTCTCTCAATATATCAAATATTATTATAGATATGTTGACGATGTGATTGTCTTATGGACAGGGACTGAAAGAATTCTCAATAAATTCATAAAACATATAAATTCATTACATGAAAAAATCAAATTTACCGTAGAAAAAGAAAAGAAAAAACATTAAATTATTTAGACCTTAAAATTAAAATTGAAAAAATAAACACACATTCGAAATTTATAGGAAAGATACATCTACAGATACCGTAATTCACAACATGGCTTGTCGACCAATGTCACATAAATTGCGCAGCATTCCATTCAATGATCCACCGTTTAAATAGTATCCCATTAAAGAAAGAGCATTTTTTAACAGAACTAGAGATAATCAAAGAAATAGCTATAAATAATGGTTATGAAAGCAATTTAATAGATCAAATATTAAAAGGTAAAATTCAAAAATCAAATTTAAATTTAATCTATTCACAAAATTCCCAAATTAACGATCTGCCAAAACTAATAGCTAATGATATTATGGTAAGATGTCAGAAAAAATAAAGCATAAATTAAAATCTTTAGGGTACGCGACAATCTTTAGATCACCATATACATTAGGAAGTGAATTAAGTCAAATTAAAGATAAAATTCCAAAATGAAAAATCCGGTGTATATAAATTGACATGCCAAGATTGCAATGCAACTTATATAGGAAAAACGGAAAGAAATTTATCCATTAGGATCAATGAACACAAAAAGAGCCTACAAATTAAAATATGAAAATTATGTATTTGCAGAGCATTTAAATGCTAATAATCATAGTTTTCCAGATCAATCCAAAATTAAATTGATCAAAGAAGTCACGACTTCTTAATTCTTTCTTTAAAAGAATCCATTGAAATTTTAAAATCCTTGGAAAAAAGCCCAATTGAATCTTTAAATGAAAACTAGAAATTATCAATGACTTCTTTAAAAAACATTCCATTCATTCAGGTAAAAACTCATTAGAAAATGCCTAAACAAAAGAGCAACCCAGATATTGAGCCAGTTATATTCTAATCTCCCAAGAAGAAACATGAAGAAGGGGACATTATATATTTTTCAAAATTTTCTATGTATGGGTCTTAATTTGTAACTAATTTGAAATGTTTGTGATGGACTGATGATGAAGGCAATGCCTTCGAAACTATAGTCTCTAGAAATAATTGACAAGCTATTTTATTTAAGAAAACAGAGGACTCTCTCATTTTATTTTGTTTTTAACCTAAAATAAAACAATTCTGTTACCATCGACAGTGAAATCTTTTATTCAACTAATATATATACAAAATTTGGTTGAGTTTGGTCAAAATTTTCATTTTTTTCACATTCACATTTTTTTGTTCGATAATGTTTAAAACACATTAAAAATAAAATTATTTTATGTTCTTTTCAAAAATATACCTATTCAGTTTTTACTAGTTAAATTTTTCATCTTTTATACTCCTTTCAAAATGTTGTAGATTTATGCCCCACCCTGTATTTTTGTGGAAGTTATTAGGTGCTGATTTTTCGTTATGCGGTCCGACTCGCACTTGGTCAGCTTATTCTTCAATCTAGTACCAAAATGTTTGTATTTTCATTAAGAAGAGCTTAATCTACTTAATGCCTTCTAGCTGCAGATCTTTTGGATGAAAAATGCAGAAATCAAATTGATCGAAATCTTAAATGGATATCAAAAGGTGTAGCTAATGAGCTGAAATTTGTACAAATATTTTGTATTAATAATTTTCACTTCTTTGTCATTTTTCAAACATTCTAGCACAAGTGGCAAAACGTAGTCGTGGAAAAATTTTCCCTTTTTTTCTACAATTTTCTTGAAGCCAAACGCTTAAATTCTTCCCTACCACCTGTTTAAAGAATTGATTAGATTTTGGGCTTTCTACCTTTAGAACTTCCGGTTGAAAAATCAAAAAAAAATATCGAGTCGTTATAAGGGGAGTCTTAAACGGTTGTAACTAATGAGCTGAAATTTGACACACAAGGACCTTGAACTCCCCGTGGGTACGGTCCTGGCTTATCGAGAAATGCTTTTTAAGTAGTCGGACCTAATAGCTGAATTTTTAAAACGATTTTTTTATGTCCGAATAATGTGTTTGCTGATGAGGTAGTCGATTGACAAATCTTTCAGTCCTAAAAATATTTAACATGATCCAGAAACAGAATTAAGTTATTTAAATTGATCTTTCTACCTGAAATTGCAAAAGAAAAGTTTTTTAATAGTGTTTTATTTCCTATTTTTACAATTTTATTTAACTTGATTCCCCTGTGTGTTCACACTCCCTGACCTTGACACTTTTACAGAGCACATTTTGTCAAATTTTCTTAAATAATTCTTAATTGAGAAAACAATACAACTTTCATCATTTACAGAAATTAATATTGAAAAATATAGTTAAATGTTTAAATTTTAAACATAAAAAACATAAAAATTAATAAGAAATCTCACCTTTTATAAGATATTAAACATATAATTAAAATAATAATTTCTAATTGTCTTTGGAATAGGTGTTGCTTACCTTATGTTAATGTAGTTGTTTCACCATATGCGTATTCTTAGGATTTTTTTTGAAATTAGACAGATTATTATTTAAATACTTGTGCATCGATTGGTGGCAAAACGAAAACTTATGAACAATATAGTTCGAGATATTAAATTCCAAAGATAGAGTTTTTCAGACCCAATATAAAATTAAACCCTTCCCAACATAATCATTCAATTGAAATTTTAAAAATACTAATTTTGATTTTGCAAGAAAACTACATATTAAAATTCTAAATTTCAAGTTTTTATTCTATGAGCTCTGAATTTGTCTCATAGATGATCAGACAAAGATATTGTAGTGACACAATAATAGGGTTCCGTTTTGGTTTTTAAACTGAACACTAAAACACGTTTTTATTTTAAAACACACATATAGGTAGAAAATAAATTTTTCTTCACTAATCAGTAAACGCCTCGAACAGCGTAAACTGAATTGAGCTGTTCCTGGACAATCAAAAAATTGACATCTGTCTAATAGCTGAAACCCATTTCACAAAGAACAGTATTACGTATGAGAGGTTATAAAATATACCACACACCACATCCTTCAAATAAATGCAGAGGAGGCTCAGCAGTACACAAAGAAAAATATTAAACATCACGAAGAGTTAAAATTTTCCTCCGAGATGATCCAAGCAACTACTGTAAGAATTTATACGAAGAAACTTCTGTGTAATGTAACTGCAGTATATAGCCCTCCAAGACATAATATTATGTTGGAAAACTATATTGAATTTCTGAAATCCTTGGGTAATCGTTTTGTGGCTGGCGGTGATTACAACAGCAAACACACGAACTGGGGCTCAAGAATAACCACTACCAAAGAAGACGTCTTGATGAAGCGATTCGGACATTGTCATGTAGCGTCCTATCAGAAGGAACTCCAACATATTGGCCCTCTGATCCGAAGAAATTCCCCAGATGTTATTGACATGTTCATATGCGGATATCAATCATTTAAAGGTGGAAGGATCACTTGATCTCAGTAGCGATCACACGCCAATCGTGCTTACTTTGAGTGATACTGTGATAACTAAACGACCAACTATAGCGCTATCTAATAAGAAAACTGACTGGAATGCTTATAGTGCTTATCTAGAAAATTCAATTGTTCTTAACGCTTCACTTATAACTAAAGAACAACTCGATAGTGGTGTTAAATTGCTCACAGAACAAATTCAGCAGGCTGTTAAGATTTCCACACCGGAGTTGAAACAACAAGTACCAGGGAAAAATTACTTCCCGGAAACGAAGGAGATGCTTCTGGATAAAAGAAGAAAGCGTAGAAAATGGCAGGCAGACGAGACATCCTGCAGACAAAGCCATTTTTAATAACATTAGCCAGCAACTAAAAAGATTGTTAAAAAATATTAAGGAAGAAGCAATCGGAAGATATTTAGAGGATCTGCACGATAAAGATACCAACTACTTCATTGTGGAAGGCAATCAAACGCATTAAACGACCTATTATAAATTCTCCTCCGATCAAGATCAACAACTCTTGGGCAAGAAGTAATCAAGAAAAAGCCGATATACTCGCTGACCATCTTGAAAAAGTGTTTCAACCGATTCAAGACAGACAGCAGAAGAAAAACCTCACCTCTGAAGACAGTCGTGATGAAATTTTCATATCCACAGTCTCACCTAAAGAAGTTTGGGAAACTATCAAGTTTTTAAATCAAAAGAAAGCTCCTGGTATCGACCCGATTACAGTGCAGATGTTACGAGAACTACCATTTAGCGGTATAATGAAATTGACTCACATATTCAACGCATCGTTCAGACTTCAATATGTCCCGAAGCAATGGAAGATCGCTGAAGTCATCACAATTTCAAAACCTGGCAAACCACCAGAAGAAGCTGCATCCTGCGCAACCAATTTCTCTACTACCGGTTTTATCTAAGGTTTATGAGAAACTTATTTTGAGGAGGTTAAATTTTATGGAATCGAAGACAAACGACTTACCCTAACCATCAGTTTGGATTTCGTCATAAACATTCCACAATAGATCAAGTGCACCGAATAACCTGGGATATTGAAAAGGCCTTAGAAAATAAAAAGGTATGTTCAGCCATCTTTTTTGATGTCGCACAGGCCTTTGATAGAGTATGGCATAGGGGACTTAAGTTCAAGCTTCGCAAGTTCCTACCCAAGTCATTCAGTTTGTTATTGGAATCATACATTTCAGACCGATGCTTTCGTGTTCGCTATGATGACGCATATTCCACTTTTAGGAAGATTGAAGCCGGCGTTCCGCAGGGCAGTGTTCTGGACCGACTCTGTATCTTCTCTACACTGCAGATATTCCTCAAAAGTCAAGGCACAAAGATAGCCACCTATGCTGACGATACTGCAATCTTGGCGACTGGAATAAAACACACAACATGCTACTGACAACCTAACGCGTTGTTAATGAGATCTCGACCTGGGCTAAACGGTGGCGAATCAGGTTTAATGAAGTCGTAAAATCGCAGCATATCAATTTTACGAATAGACAGGAGTCTCCACTACCAATTACCCCAAATCATCAGCTAATACCATATGCTAATACTGCAAAATATCTGGCATGACTCTCGATGCTAAGCTTTGAAGCGAAGGAGTATATCCTGACAAAAGTCAAACAATTAAAAATAATTAAAAGTTAAAGTTATACTGGATGATAGGACGGAGATCCAAACTGTCCATGTATAACAAAATTATTGTGTATAAAATAAATCATAAGACCAGTCTGATCTATGGTATACAGCTCTGGGGCTGTAGCAAAGAATCAAATATCAGGATGATTCAAATTTTTCAAAACAATACTCTGCGAGATATCGTCGATGCCCGCTGGTACATCAGGAACGGAGACATCAGGAAGGATCTCCCACATTACTACTGTACAAGTGGGAAATAACTAAAGCAGCCAGAAATCATAAATTGCGACTGGCACCACTATAATCCCGAAGCTGTCTGACTACTCAGCACCGTCGGACAGCTGAGAAGATTGAAAAGCACCAAGCCAACCGAGTTGTCCCAATGAGAAACTTTAAATGACCCCAGTGAATTGCGGATAGTGTTAGACAATTGCAATGTCATCAATGAGATAACATGCTTCCTGAATGTTATATACTTTATTATAGTAAAATCATAAAACGGTCATCTGACTGGATTGATAATGTACAATTTAAATAAAAAAAACTAATCAGTAAACAAAAACAAAAAATTAAAGGGTGTATTCTTTTTTTAATTAGATTCCAAATTAAAAGTACACGGGCTTTTTTTAGTCAGCTTAGTAATATGAAAATATTTCAGCTCCTTATTACTGAAAATAATTTCATTTTCTACTTGCTACTGGACTTTTGAAATAAAAGCATGTTTTTTAAAAAGGTTTGTTATTATAATATAGAATATATTTTTTCTTTTTATCAATCCTTATAAAAGTAGACTGTAACGCTATTAGTGTCGTTACAATATCTGTCCGTCTGTCAGACGAGTGTTGCTCGTAAACTGTGTAATTATTTTTCGAGAAATTAAATGTCGTTTTCAAATATTAATCGGAAGTTTATTTTGAGAAGTCGAAATTTTTAGGGGTTTGAAAATAAAAAGTATTTTTTATGATACAGTGTGAAGTACCTATCCCTGCAAACATCTCATTAAGTTGAAATAAGCTGTTTTTTTTTAATTTAATTCGCTTTAAAAATGACTGCGTGGGAGGTCCCCAACGTACCAAGTTTTGACCGATATTTGTAACTAATAATCTGAACCCGCTGAATATAAAAAACCTAAAATTATATTAATTTTCTCCTTATTAAAGACAAATAAGAACGGATCTAATAACTCAAATGTTTTAGATGATATGAGATAAATTCGTTATGAACCCTCGGTATGCAAGCCCGACTCGCACTTGGCCTGCTTATTTTGATTACTCCCTATTACTTACCTTCTCAATGTTTTATTTTTGTTTAATTTCTATCTTCTCAAATTTATTGCCCCGACGTTTTCTATTTGTCTAATTTTTAAAGAATTTACGAAAATAATTCTCTCGTTTTGATCTTAACACGAACTAAATAAATTGTATTCTAAATTAAGCCCGTGGACGATAATTTGAATTCTTCTGGTCCCTTTATTCAGCACAATAGAGCTCCTTTTATCCCTGAGAACATCTCTATGGTCTATTAAATGTTTTTTTTGCCTCATTAAACTTTAAATCCGCCCTTTGTCATTTATTTCCCTATTTGATTGTACTTATTACTGTTATTTGAACTTGAATGGTGTTTTCTTTTGGAGTCTAGAAACGTTCTATTGTTTATTTTCTTCGGGTTGGCAGGGTGTTAAATAACCCATAAACGACCTTCTTAATTGCCCCTTTTTTATACTGATGCTGCAGAAATTTTAATAGTTGTAAAACCAATTGCTCCAAATATAGAAAACACATTGACTAATTGTAATAAATTATACCTTTAATATAAAAAAGTTATAATTGATATTTATGTGATCTGAGATCATAGTAATAAATGGCCCCAGATGTTATTCATTCAATTCGAGAGCAGTTGCAATAAATGACCCCTTCAATCATATTGATTGCGTAGATTCGGTTGTCAAATATCCATACATTCTGGTTTTTTATTTATTTATTTATTTTGATCTCAATTGGTTTTTGTTAAATAATCTCTTAAGTGAACTTCATTTTCGAATACAATTATGAAGTATCATAGTAATTTGTTTTAAATATTATATTCTCTCTGATTAAATATAGAAAAACAAATTTAATTTCAATATTTCTTCGATACAATTTTTGAAGAAAAAAGTTTTATATATACCTATAGGTGTGTAGGTATATAGATTCTAACAAATTTTTGATTTTTAATGAAATTTTTCTTAATTTTTTCTTAATTTAATATATAATTAAGATTATAACTTGATTTAATATTACCTTAAATTGTACTTAATTATTTAAATATATTTATGGCTAAATCTTGTGTTGGACAGGTTTGGCTCTTCCGTATCAAAAGTTAGTCGACCTCTGAACTCGAGAATCGAGACAAGGTTGAATCTCCTATTCGTTTTATTTAATAATGGTTCAATGAATAGACATGCAGCTTTTTAATATTTATTTTACTTAAAAGTCCCCCCTAACGTTTCGGCCATTTCCAAGTACTTCCAAATATTTCCAAGTACTTCCAAAATACTTCCAAAGAGGTGTACACCTGCTTCCAATCGCGGATCACCCTCGGTTATAGCCATCTCCGGAGCGTGAATTTGTCAAAATTTATAAAAAAATCTTCTTTAGATACATAACTCATCAATAAAATTATATACAAGAATTATAAAAGATATATACAAAATTAAATACAAGATATTCATAAAAAGAATGTATCTAATATTTTCAAAAGAATATAAAAAATATAATTTTATTGATGAGTTGTGTATCTAAAGAAGATTTTTTTATAAATATTGACAAATTCCCTCTCTGATGATGGCTATAACCAAATACTGTATATATACAGTATTTGCTATAACCAATGGCCGAAACTTTAGCGGGGATTTTTAAATAAAATAAATATTAAAAAGCTGCACGTCTATTCATTGAACCCTTATTAAATAAAACGAATAGGAGATTCAACCTTGTCTCGATTCTCTAGTTCAGGGGTCGACTAACTTTTGATACGGAAGAGCCAAAACCTGTCCAACACAAGATTTAGCCATAAATATATTTTAGTAAATAAGTACAATTTAAGGTAATATTAAAATCAAGTTATAATCTTAATTATATATTAATTTAAGAAAAAATTACGAAAAATTGAAATATTAAAAATCTGCACGTCTCTTCATTGAACCCGTATTAAATAAAAACACAGCTATAAGAATCCCTAGAATATATTCGTTTTATATTGCTCGACTCTGGATTGCATTAAGGGTGGCATGCTTGGATATATGTGAACTATATTTGAGGCTTGTATAGGCTAGGAAGTTAAATACGCGTACATAACTGAAAGTAATGGAAGGCAGTTCTGGGGTAGTGAAGAAAGAAAAAAGTTAACACATATCCAAATAAGGTGTAATTTATTGAATTCTTTCCTTCTTTCCTTTCAAACCGACGTTTCAGAGGATTCTTCCCTCCTTCTTCAGGATTTCAAAGGGTCAATGAAGGAAACAAACAAAATGTTTCCTTCCTCTCTCCACAGAAGTGTTTAAAACTTTCTTTTTCCTTAGCATTTTTCTTAATTAAGAAAAAAAAATTGTTCTTCTATTTTAATGCTTCTGCTAAGGAAGAAGAAAGTTTTAAACACTGCTGTGATGAGAGGAAGGAAACATTTTGTTTGTTTCCTTCATTAACCCTTTGAAACCCTGAAGAAGGAGGGAAGAATCGTCCGAAACGTCGGTTTGAAAGGAAAGGAGAAAATAATCAATAAATTACACCTTATTTGGATATGTGATAATTTTTTCTTTCTCCCCTACCCCTGGACTGCCTTTCATTACTTTCAGTTAAAATTTCTACCAGTCCATCTCTCCCCAGAGAAAATTTCGTGCAAATAGATCCGTAACATATATTATCAAATTGTAGTGCATTAGTAAATTTCTCATCCATATGATTTACCCCAAGTTTGTGTCACGAGTTGTCATAACTGCATTGGATGATAATATAAAACGTGGTTTTTATCGAATGTCTCAATCATAAATGTTTATAAACCGTTGACGTTGGGCATGCAACTCTTCCTTTTGCCAAGAGATTACTGAATATCAATTCAAGTAATAAGATCTAATTACTCTCAAATGAAAATCCCAAAGTTCTCTCTGAATCCAGAAAGGTGTTTGAGTTAAGACTATTGTTAGCCTGGTGTATCGAATTTGGGTAGTGTCGAGAAACAGAGAGATATTGATTCGAGCAAAGAGTGATGGATGGAGGCGTCAGCGGCTTGCTGAGATATGAATCTGTTAATTCGTTATCTGCCCAACGAGACTATAAATAACAGCCACTGTGCAACATTTGTTTAGTTTATATTAAATTCTTCTCATTTGATATTATAAATAGAACCACCATCAAAATTAAGATATACAACATCCTTGAACATATGCGGCCGGAAGAATGTGGTCTTTTGGAACGTGAGACATTTTTAGCATTTTCATACAATTTGTTTATTATTTATGATTAAGATGATTTTTTTAAAAATATTATTAAGGAAAGAATTCTTGATTATCATTCACGTAATTCATATTTAGAGATGATCAGAATTCAAATCAGTATAGTACTAAAAAATAATGTCTTAATGGAGTGCAGTGGGATATTTTTCTAGAGGCTATATAACGGCATTGCCCATTTAATTCATTTTCGTAGATCGAAGGGGGAAGGGATTAAAAGATACCTTAAATAAAATATTGTATATATATACAGTATTTGCTTAAATCCAACACTTTATAGATAACAACATCCTTGGAAATATCATGTTTTGCTGAGAGTAACAGCATTGTTGATTCATAAAGAGAAATCACTGAGGTTGTTCTCTGCTTGATGTACAAATAAATATATACATATATATGTTGCAGTAAAACCCCGTTTTTTTAGTAAGAACGCGTTTTTACTTGTCAAAAATTACATCCTCTAGAACTTTTCTTCTAATTTTTGACATTTATATTTAAAAATTTTTGAAAACAAATACACGAAATGAGGTGGAAGGTCAAAAATGAAGATTCTAGATCTTTGAACCAAACTCACCCAACATCAGTAAACTCTAGTTGCCATAAAGGTATTCATCGAAACGCGTTTTAACTAGTAAGAAAGCGTTCTTACTAAAAACGCGTTTTTACTGCAACATATATACCAAATATAAATATGCAGCAGAGGATAAACTAAATGATATCTCTTTATAACAACATCTGTCGAAATAATTGTAATATAAAAACCTGTTAGAAAGAATAATTTTTCATAAAAATAAAACCAAGTTTGATGGGTTTGACCGCCTCTCTTAAGACACGCCGCCCCCTGGCAGCCCCAGGTGAAAATCTTAAGTTGGATATTTATGATAGGGGGAAAATGAGAGCACTAAGCGTTGAACAAAAAAAAAATTAGAAAAGAATAATTGGAAGGTGTTTTCGAGTTAGACCACCCATGGGAAGATTGGGGAATTAAATTTAATTAATTAGATTGGAGGAAAAAGTGAAAACTTTTTCAAGATTCAGTATACTGTACTCAAATCTTAGCAAACGGTTTGAGCTAGAAAGTGAAAATATATTAAGGTGCAGATTATTAATATCGAGGGGTGAACCGCGATTGGAATTAGGTGTACACGTCTTTGGAATTATGTGGAATTATTTTGGAATTCATTAGTTAATGCCCTTTGATCTATTGTCTTCTGTTTGGAAATGAAAGTGAAAGTGGAAGTAGGTGTACACGATATTAGGTCACGGTTCATCCCTCGATTAATATAAATATGAATGCTAAATTTCAACAATTGTTTGATAGCTGTAAATATGACAACTCTCAATCTTATTCTCTGTATGTTTCAACCAGAAGCTCTAAATCTAGAGACCCAAAATCGAATAAGTATATCTGCATTAGAAATGCAAACATTTCAACACAAGACGAGCTTTCTATGATTCTCTGATCTTAAGTTATCATGGAATCAAGGCAAACAGATAGAAAAAATAATATTTTTTCTATACGGCTCAGACATTTTTTAACACAATGAGCAAAAAAATAGAAGGTAAATTGAATCCAATATTCTCCGCTCTCTTACAAACTCTTGGAATGACTAAACATGCCATCGAAAAATGACTTAAGAATTAGGTGTAGAAACATTTTATATACATTCTGAATAGAATATCTCTATAAAAATGTTTAATCTCTTCCATAATTTTCCGCTCTTGAGCTCTCGTGGTTATCGAATTCCAGACAGACAGGCTGAAAACAAATAATAGTTGAAAATTGATTATCTTGAAGTATCAGATATTTTTAAGATCATCAGCAAATTTTTATTTTTGTTTTGCGTGAACTCACTAGTGAGGCAGGTTTTGCCTGCCTCTCAGGCGTACCAAGAATTAAAAGACAGGAAGGGTAGGAAACACAGGAAAACTGATAAAAATCTAATTTTTAGATTGTTGTATTTGTAACTTGTATATATAGTTTAAAGGTGCAGGCAGCCAAGGAAATTAAATCATATTCATTTCTTAAGTAGACATTTCAAATTTTTACTTTACCATACAGGGTATGGTCAAGTATTGTAATCGTGCATGAAAAAAAGTGTGAAATTCCCAATAAATAGTGATTATCTTTTGTGCTTGTGTGAGTGCAGTGAAAAAGATGTTATGGCTCTTCAGAAATTTGTACTAAGGGCTAGTGTAAATATTTAAAATTGTATATACTCATGTACTAAATCTACATTATATTTATAATTAATTAACCTTAAGTTCTAATGAAAATGTATACATACTTACCTAAATAAAATAATACAAAGAAAGTGATTGGATAAATAGTTCAGACCAAAAGCCAGGAAGGGAGGGGAAAAAAGTGGTTCTTTTGGTTTTTTTTTCAAAATAAATCAAAAACAGCTGAAACTATTTTGATTAAAAAAATTGGACGAAACCATGGCATTTCGGTCTGCAAAAAAGCCCTAATAAGTAAACATTGAAAAAATTATATTTTTTCGAGATATTAATTATTTTGTCAAAATGTCTGTTGGTCTGTTTGTTAGTTTATGGACGAGCTAGCTCAAAAACTAGTGTGAATATCAAAACCAAATTTCATATGTAGTTTTGGTGCATTGAGTTTAAGAGCTGATTAGATTTAGGTGCATATCGACCCAAAATTAAGGGGAGTGGAGGGGGGGACGGTTAAAAATTAAAATTATAATATTTTCATTGAAAAGTTTTTGTTTTGCCGAGAGTAGCAGAGTTGTTGATTCACAAAGAGAAACAAAGTGTTGTCCTCTGCTTGATGCAAATAAACTTACACACATATATATCGAAATGATATATCTGTATATATATATTATTTATTTGTTTGAGACTATAGTTTCGAAGACTTGGTCTTCATCATCAGTCTTTTTTAATTATAAATATTGTTTTCGATGGAGTCAATTTCCATACGGTATTGACTCCATGAAAAACAATATTTATAATTAAAAAGACTGATGATGAAGACCAAGTCTTCGAAACTATAGTCTCAAACAAATAAATATATATATATATATATATATATATATGTTTAGTGAGGCTTCCGCGGATAGGTTCTATGTCATTAGAGGTTTTTCGGGTTTTGCCTACAAACAGTGACAGTGAACGTATCGAGTGTAGTGCCCAACATTCTCAAGACAACAACAGCCGAGACGTCAGCCACCATAATGTAAGTAATACACCTTCAACAACAAAACACCCAAAACTTCCTAAATATCCAAATCTACCCAACCTTCCGACTGAAGAAATTCACTCGGAAGACACCCTCCAAAACGAACCTTGGACTACAAGGTTAAGACCACGTAGACCACCCACCCACTCTCTTGAAAATGGCTTCAAAAAGAGAGCCGAAACGTCGAGTAAAATTCTCAAACCCACGCGGAGAAACCCGAAAAACCTCTAATGACATATATATATATATATATATACAGATATATCATTTCGATATATATGTGTGTATGTTTATTTGCATCAAGCAGACGACAACCTCTTTGTTTCTCTTTGATAATATTTTCAAACTAAAAAAACAAGAAAAAAGAAAAATGAAATATACTATAAAATGAACCTATAATAATGAAAATATTTTTTTTCCTGGGGCCAAAATTAGGAGGGGGGGGGGTCAAAAAATAAAAATCTTGGCCATTGAGGAAACTCAACCAAATTTTGTACACATAATCAGTGGGCCCCTAGAAGTATAAAAATCCAAAAATTAACCTCCCTATATGGGGGGGGCTGCTGTATGGTCAAAAAATGAAAATCTAGGCCCTTGTACCAAATTCAACCAGAAGTGTATGGTAAAGTTAAGTGGATGGCCACATCAGAACGTGTCAGTTTTTTTTTATTGGTCTTGATTATAATGGAAAGTGAATACAAAATTCGAGCAAGACACCAAAGAATTAAGGTCACAAAAACAATCAATCATTAAAATTCTTACTTAAGAATGTGCATGCATTTGGATGCATTTTTTCTCCACAATTTTAAATAATATTATCTTTGTACTAAATTCTTATATGATCATATCCTGAGATTGAGTAAAAAAACGAATTCGAGACGTCTATTTAAGAGATAAAATTTTATTTCATTTCCTTGTCTGCATGGAATTCTATCTAATTTCTAAAAAGGATATTGAAAAAGATTTGCCACTAGACCCTGAATAAAATTCTACCAGTGCTCAAGTGCTCATGTATATTATCGATTCCTAATTTGCTCTTGGCTCATAAACGACATCTCATTTCAATATCGATAGAGATGTGAGGATTTCTAGATACATTTATCAATACTAGAAGTAGAATCCGAATAGTTCTAAAAATAATTATGAAAAGTATAGATTAATATACAACGCTGCAGAGTGACCATTTTTAGGTGATTTTTGCATCTGTCGTCGTTTAGAAATCATTAAACTTATAATAATGAAAAAATTCCACAATATCTCTTGTTCTCTCCTCATCAACGACAAATAAGAACGGATTTAATATTACAAGTATTTTGGAAATTGTGAGGTACGGGACCCTCGAGTTGTGGTCAGACTCACTATTGGTCGGCTTATTTTTATTAAAATCATTTTAGATTTTTCATTAAATATTTCATTAAAACTAAGCAAAAACAGCGCTTTTTATGCAGTGTTACAATTATATGTTTATTTGGGGTGGCACCCAAAATCCCGAAACCCAAAATCCCAACAGCTAAAATCACGAAAATTCAAAATCCCGGCATGTGAAATTCAGCCTTAATTATGATTTTTTATGAACCTTTTTGAGAGAGATAAGGATAAATAAATTATCAGTGCAACCACGGCCCCTTCGAAAACCGGATTGAGATTCTGGAATCTTATTATAATTTTCAGCCCAAGTACTGATTCTACAGGCGAGTATATTGGTAAAAATTTTAGCAATATTATTAATTAATGCTATACCTCTATAGTTTGACGGTATAAAAGGATCACCTTTTGTAAATAATAAGAATATTTTAATCTCAGACCATGAGTTAGGAACCGACTCCTCATGCAAATTACGATTAAACAGGTCAAGCAGGAATCCTCTCCCCCCGTTATTCAAAAACTTATAGAATTCATACGGGATTCCATCTGGGCCAGGAGCCTTATTCCTCTTGCATCCATACAGAGCTCCCCCTATCTCCCCCACCCTACAGGGCAATCCAACTCCTGTACCGTGATCCGGTGACTAAGATAAACCTCACTGAAAGGAGCAGCTGTAAACATAGAGCTGAAGTGATTCTGCCATACGGATAAAGGTATTGGGTTATTTGTACGTTTTTACTTTATCCAATGCGAAGCATGGGAGAAAGTATTGGAATCGCTCTCGCAGCAAGCGCGACTTCAAAGGGTCCTCAGGTAAAGACTACGGAACCCATGGACTCAATTAAGATCACAGATTGAAGTATTCAATGAGATTGAATTTTAGCACGTGACGGTTTTGCCAAAAATTATCTGGAATCTCGTCGAGAGGCCAAAAAGTGCCATTTTTTACTTTATCCAATGCAAAGCATGGGAGAAAGTATTGGAATCGCTCTCGCGGCAAGCGCGACTTCAAAGGGTCCTCAGGTAAAGACTACGGAACCCATGGACTCAATTAAGGTCACAAATTGAAGTATTCAATGAGATTGAATTTTAGCACGTGACCGTTTTGCCAAAAATTACATGGAATCTCGCCGAGAGGCCAAAATTGCCATTTTTTTGGAAGTGCGTGCGGATGGATGGATGGATGGATGGATGTGTGTGTGTTATCGTTTTTTTCGTCCACGAATTTTTCCACACCGTTGCACCGAATGAATTGAAATTGAAAACCTACCAGTATTTTAACAAAATGAAGCGCTGATTAGTTTTTGGTACATATCGGTCCACAAACATTAGTACTTTATTTCAGTACTTTTTTAGTTTTTTCTAAATATCTTGAAAATGACTTGACCAATTTTGATGAAATTTAATATCCTAATTAAGTACCTTGGGGACCACAAAAAAGATTAAATAAAGTTTTTAGTAAAATCATATTTTAAAGTACTTTACTCTATAGTGAAATAGAACTTTTTTTAATTTTAAATTCTTTAAAATTTATTCATTTGATCGTTTTAATATAGCTCATTTAACCTAACTTAAGTAAGAATGGTTAGGCTTCTCGCTGTGAAATGGTAAAAATTTGGGAGGAAATTTTATAAGTAACCATAGCAACCGTTACCATTGTTGACGACATGGAGGAATCGACTTACAATCAAAAATAGCTATTGATTCTCATCTAGTACTTGAGGAATAACCATTCTATATTGGATTTTTGACGTTTCGGTTTTTATTGGTAACCATTGCTGACGACATGGAGGAATCGAGTTAAAATCAAAAATAGCGATTGATTCTCATCTAGTACTTGAGGAATAACCATTCTATATTGGATTTTTGAGGTTTCGGTTTTTATTGGTAACCATTGCTGAAGACATGGAGGAATCGACTTAAAATCAAAAATAGCTATTGATTCTCATCTATTACTTGAGGAATAATAATTCTACATTAGATTTTTGACCCTTCGATTATTATTGGTAACCATTGCTGAAGACATGGAGGAATCGGCTTAAAATCAAAAATAACGATCGATTCTTATCTAATACTAGAGGAATAACCTTATTGCATTCCATTTTTGATGTTTTGACTATTAATGGCAACCTCTATTGAAAACGTGGAAGAATCGACTTAAAATCAAAAAGACTAAATTCTTTTTTGGTAAACAACTCAAGCTCAGAATAATCCTAACATGGAGATGGTCCGAAAGTGTACTGACATCGGACACCTCAAGATTATAAATAGACTCTATAAGATTAGTGTTAATCCAGCATAAGTCAATAATTGATTTACCGTTGGGACCGACATAGGTGAAATGAGCTGGAGTATCGCCGGTTGTACGACCGTTTAACACCAGCAAACCCCATTCCTCCATAAATTTAACTAACTCTCTGCCTCTAGAATTCAGAGTTGGATCGAAAGTAGATCTACCCGGTTCAATGTAAGACCCCGTACAAATGTCACTTCCAACTTGGTTCAGACTTCCAATCCGGGCATTAAAATCTCCTACCAACATAAAATCAAAAGATCAAAAGATCTTAAATCATTCAGGGCATATGACATAATCTCACCCAGGGCTTCAAGACAAAAGTAGGTGTCTTTACTTGGAGATAAGTAAAGTGTTCCCAGTATACAATTAAAATTTACATGTTCAATTCTTAAAAAAACCCATAAATTATACTTGTTAATTATTTCAACATTAAATTTTTTTTAACAAATACAGTTATACCCCCACTAGCTCTTCCCCTAGATTTTTCTTTTGTTGCATGTGAGCTAAACATATTAAAAGTATTTCATCAGTAGTTGGCAAGCTTACCAACCAAGTTTCATAAATACATATTATGTCTAATTCGCCAAAGTCGAGATCCCATCGTTAACTAAATCTCTAAATTTTGAGAAAACTTGACAATTCCAACACAAGATTTTCAGCTCACTTTTTTTAAAGATTTTTGAACTACTATTATTAGCACTTTCGTTCTCACCAACCATTTGATTTGTAGATACGGTACTAACTTCTGGTCTTCCTTCAGTCTTCCCCAAAATGTGGAAATTAGGGCGCCGTCAGGCCATGCCACAGGGTCCATTGCCTTGGACAAGTCCGGTCTGGTCTGGTCTTGGTTTGCAGGCGGCTTTGGGCACCCTCGAGGAGTACTGTAATGACAACATTTTGGAGGTCAACACGAGGAAGTCGAAAATTTTAATTTTTAGGCGGGCGGGTAAACTGCTGGGAGCACTCTCTTTTACCTATAATGGTGAGCCAATGGAGGTTGTTAATGACTTTTGTTACCTGGGCGTTAACTTCTCTTCATCTGGTCTCTTCCTCAATGCTGCTAACAGAATGGTTAAAAGAGCCAACGCTGCCTTTGCTGGGGTAAAGCCTGTTATTTTTGGATCAAGAGTGGGTTATCATGGCTCGATCATGAGCCTATATGAGGCTGCTGTTTTGAGCGTGCTTTTGTACAATTCAGAAATTTGGGCCCTTCGTTACCCAGATATTATCGAAAAAGCCCAAGTCGGGTTTTTTAAAAGCTTATACTTTCTGAACAGATCAACTCCCGGCTACATCGTTAGGGATGAATTCAAACCGGTCAGACTCGCGGTGGTTGCTTTCGAGCGATCACTTAACTGGATGTGTAGGATTCTCGCTATGCCACCCAGTAGACTCCCCCGAATTTGCTACAACCGATTGGTTTGTCTTCATAACACCGAATCTAATAAGGTTAAATATAACTGGGTGTCCCAGGTGCACAGTTTTTTTATAAGAATTGATGGGTTGAGATTATGGGATCCCCAAAATGTGGATGCAATCAGGGCAGGTAGGGACGTTCTGGTGGGTGAATTGCGGAATGTTTACTGCCTTGAGGACCAATCGGCTATAAATGGTTCGACTTATGCACCCTTATATGGGCGTCTGGACCCTAATAATAATTTTCTTCTCAACACGCGTTTGCCCATCTCTAAAACGCGACTTATCCACTAAGAACCACAAATGCTCGAGTTGTACATTTTTATGTCAACAGTTATAAATTGGACCCAAATGTGAACTGCACGCTATGCAATATGCAGGCAAAGGAAGATTTAAAACATATTCTGGTAGATTGTCCGATATTTACTGGTTCGCGCAGTCACTATTTATATAAATATTTTCTTGCCTCTGAGGTGGTAGATGAAGATAACTTCGTGGAAATTATAATGAACATTTGTAATGAGGAACAAGCAAAAGACTTATTTCACTTTGTGGTTGAGGCTCTCTTAATGAATAGATAAAATAAAAAATTTCAAATAAGATTTTTTTTTTTGATTTTCCTTTTGTTTATGCTTTTTTTTATTTTTTTATAATGTTTTATTGTTATATTTTTGTTTTTTATTCTATTTTTTCAAAATTGTATTAGCCAAACTGGCTTTAAACAATAAATTATCTATCTATCTATCTATAAACCTTTTTGATATTTGGACAAATATATATATACTATCTATATGTATTTGACTATATTAACCTAATTAAGACAAAAAGTACATATCAAATATCAAAATAATAAATAAATAAATATTTTTAATACATATTAAAAAAATATATTTAACTAGATTAACCTAATCTACTCTTATTAAACGTAGCTATGTATTTTATAAATAGAATTTATTGAATAAATTGCGGCGCGGCAAATTTGAAATATGTATAATTGAATTAAGCTGAAAGAAAGACAACAATTAATTTCAAATCCAGAAACATTAAATATATTAATAATTATTCCTTTGCCCTCCCCCACCCACTCTTCTAATTAAAATTAAATATTCAATTCTCTTTTCTTCGGGCAATTATCCTTGCAATTGTCTTCCTAAAAAAATACTTGCTTGGTGAAAGTTATCACTTCTGTCGCGCGTCCCAAGACGCACATATCTTATTTAATTTTATGTTTTTATTTCAGATCCTATACGATTATTTTTTTTATTATTTTCCTATCTATTTTATTATAATGTTTATCAATATGAACGAATGTGGGAAAATTGGTGTACGAGTAAACAAATATACACATAATATGTGGACCATTAGAAAGATAGAAATTCAAAAACTGGGGGCGGGGTGGGGTGGATGTGGGAGGTGCAGAAGGTAGCGTGCAGTTGTGGGGGATCCGGGGGTGGGAGGCGCAGTTGGGGTTGGGTGGGGCGGAGTGGGAGTGCAGTGGTTGGGGCGAGGTGTGTTGTTTGGGGTCAGGGGTTACCGTGCATCGCTCGGTGGCTCCAGGTACTAAATATAAAGAGTACATAATTGAAATATCAAAATAACAAATAAATAAATTAAATTTGATTAAATTTGTGAAAATATGTACAAATATTTTTCCCCTAGGAGGATTGACTAAAGACTAAAATTCTTAAATTATTGTTTTTATGGATTATTATTTTTTATTTTTTATTTATTTATTTTATTATTTATTTACAATAAATAAGTTTTTACCAATCAAATATTAAAATAAAAAATTGAGGCTAATTTGGACACCAAGACAATTTGTATAGTTCTTAAGGAATTTGGTGTTGGTACTTGGTGAAACATTTTTTTAAATTATTGGATAAAAAATATTTGGTAGGTTTTACATTAAAACAATTTGTATAAAATATTTAATTTCTTTGGTGTTGCATTTTAAATCTTAGAAAAAGCAACTTTTATTTCAGTTTTTTTTTCATGCTTTATTTAATTACTGATTTTATTTTCTTGGTAACTTTGAAATTAGAAAAAAAAATTGGGCCCAAACCTCCTTCGTCCGGACTAAACCTGGTGAGGTTCGCTTCGGTTAGGATTAGGGTTGTCACCCTTTTTGAAGAAAAATAGTATTTTTTTTAAGTTGTAAAAATATAGTAAGTACTTTTTGGAAATTTAGGGGAAAAAACTAGTACACATTTATTTTTCATTTTTTATTTTATATGTGGGATTTGATTAATTAAGCATTTAATCTAAAAGTGAATTCTGTTTAAAATCATGTGTTCGACAGATGTCTCCTTGGGCTTTGTGCCTTTGTGAAGGCGGCATTCTTTCTTTCTAGGAACCATGGTGCCCAGGCTAAAAGCTTTCGGTAATAAATAATATTATGACACTCATATGTGTAGGGGGCGGCGGGGTTTCACCCCCTACGATTTATCTGGGACAGGCCTCCACTTGTAGAAGGCGCGGGTTTCACCCTCTTCGCTCATAGGGGTGAAATAAACAATAACACACATTCACTTCTTTATATATATATTTATTTACAAAAAAAGGGGTTATATACAGATTCGTGTCTAGGGGTCGTCGTTAAAACATCGTAATACACGTAATTAATTAATACATCGTACACTTGCTATCAAATCGACAAGCTAACACATCGATAAGCATGTCATCTTAAGCGGCTCTCGACTTCAACTAACTATAAACTAAACATATCGACAAACTTCACTTAACTTATATCTAAATCAAGGCGATATTAGGCGGGCTCTCATTGGCTCACAGAGCTCGAGCGTCTCAGTCTCTTTTCGCATAAATATTTCGTGAACCTGTAACATCTGTCACTCTTGCTCCGGCTTCTGAACAAAGAACAACCCTATGGAAACCGCTCTCCCAGGCGACCCAGTGCCTGCAAAAGCCTTGGCACAGACATCAGCCTTGAAATGCTAGCAAGGCGGTCCTATTCTAAAGTAAGTGGATTTTTCATTATTTCATTGGCGAACACATATATATTGAGACATCATTCTTATTTTTAGAAAGCATATGGACAATAGTTCTTTTTCAGAACTAACCTTATTATTTTAAAAAAGCATCTTTTAATTTTAACTTCCTACATATGCATGTGCTTATGTGTGTGTGTGCTGCTGAAGGAAAGTTGGTTGCAGCTGCAAGGCAGTCAGTTGAGAAACGAGTGATGGTTAAGATGCTTGTCGATTTGAGTTTTAGTTGAGGACGAGCCATAGTTAAGATGACACGATGTATTGATTAACGATGTGTATTATGATGTTTCACGACGACCCCTAGACACGAAAATGTACCAACCCCCTTTTGTAAATAAATATATATATAATAAGAATGAATCAGTGTGTTATTATTATTTCACCGCTATGAGCGAAGGGGGTGAAACCCGCCCGCCTTCTACAAGTGGAGGCCTGTCCGGGATGAATCGTAGGGGGTGAAACCCCCGCCTCCTACAAATGGGGGCTCGTCCGGGATGAATCATAAAAAGTTTATCTTACCGGGGACGATTTGATGACGAAATGACGGAACGTGACGTGGAATCTTGTTGATATTCTGGTGAAAAAATTGTGCCCTAGAAAAATGAAGAATCTTGGCCAGCATGTCAATATCGAGAGAAACTTGACAGACTTCGATTTTGAGGACGTCAAAAAGCTTTTTAAACTTATTTTTGACGAAGAAGGCAATCGACACACGAGGCGAAAATTGAAGCTTTTCGAAGGCTTTAATTTTGACTCTTTTAGTCGAGAGCGCAAAGCAAAAGCCGTTTGCAGTGACTTCTCTCAATCGGACCTGGTAATTATCTCTTCGATATTAGGCTTGCCCACAGACTCCGACAAGAAGTGTCTTGCCAGAAATCTCGTGGTAAGCTTGTCCGATTTTGGCCATCTGAAAAGGGTGCACGGGACTTCATCAAAAGACACGCGCGTGGACGACGGACAACCAGCTAAACAGCTGGGGGAGATGAATTCTCTCGGAGCTTCTGCGAAGCCAGGAATTCGATTGAAAAGTTCGACGGAACGGGGAGCGTTTCAATCGAACAGTGGATCAAAGAGATTCAGGATTTAGTTGAAGAATCCGGATGGGGTTCGACGGAACTATTTTTTCTGGTGAAGATGTCGCTAGCAGGCTATGCGAAAGATTATATTCAAAGCGAAAGAGGTTTGACTTCTTGGAGTTTGCTCGAAACAGCTCTGAAAGAGGAATTCTCGCAAAAAGATGAAAACGACGACGAGGACGACGACGACGATGTTGAACAAAGCAAAGAGGATTGCTTTGTCCATAGCGAGGTCTACGAAGAAGATGTTTCATTTTGCGAGAAAGCCCCTTTCAAAGCCGGTTACAGCATGACGACGACGACGATGTTGAACAAAGCAAAGAGGATTGCTTTGTCCATAGCGAGGTCTACGAAGAAGATGTATCATTTTGCGAGAAAGTTCCCTTTCAGGACCGGCTGCAGCAGGACACCAACGAGGACGACGAGGAGAGGTTCAAAGAAGAAATCGCCGATGTCGATTTGGATGAAGACGAAGATGCTGACGAGGAGGATGTAGTTGATTTGGGTGAAAGTGGTGTGAAAGAAATTGCCTACTTGGCGGATGAGCTGAAAGAAGAATTTGAAGAATTAAAGCCGAGGAATATACTTGAAAAAGGTAAAGAGTTGCTTGAGGATGAGAGCCAAGACAGAATTCTAGAAAAAAACAATTTAATTATGGATTTGCGAGAAGAAAGAAGATTCAAGAAAGAGATGAAAGAGTGCTCTTTGTTAGAAACAAGGGAGAAAAAAGAAGGGCCAGAAGCAAGGGTGATTAGCCCAAGCGAAATTCCATTGTTAAGGGATGTTTGCCAAAAGCTTCTCCAAAACGTGACGCATATTAGTGTAAGTGATGTTTCAAAAATCATTTATAATAAACGCTATTCGATAATTAAATTTGTGAAAAATATTGGTGAATATAAACTTATGAAAAATAATTTTATTTTTGATCGAGGAAAGATGTCACGCGATTTTTGCGCCAGGTGCGCGGTTCGTGGGTTTGCGAGTGTGTGTGTTTGTGCGTATGTGTGCGTTTAAAATGTTCCAAAAATATGAAGCCCTTTTCGAAATAGTGAAAGAAAATTGCCCACCCAGAGTAAAGTGTCGAAGTGTGTGTGTACATGTGTGAACACGTGCAGCTCGCCACCCAAGAGGAAGCAAAGGAAACCCGTTGTTTGAACAATACAAGGAGTAGCACAATGGATAAAGGTTTTTCTTGAACAATTATTTAGAGTAAAGTTTATAATTTAGCTAAAATATATGGTCACATATTTTGCATGAAAGTTAGAAATGTTTCTATCATAAAATTAAACTGATATATAAGAAATTTCGAAATTTAAATTATGAGGACGAAATTTTGATTAAGATTGAAGTTTGAGCAATTCATTGTTCTTAGATTTTTTTGGTTTTTGTTTAAAAAATTAGTTTGTTTAAGAAGTATAATTTTGTTTTGAACGTTGAATGTTTAATTTTAGATTTCAAATTTTGAAAGAGAGAAATTAAGTTCAGAGTTAAATAGGTAGATTTTAATAAAAGAATTTAATTTGAAGACGAGATTTAAATTCAGTTCAAAATTTAAATTCGAAGAAATTTTAAAATTAAAGATGGGAATCTTGAGAAATTTTATATTTGATTCGGGTTAAATTTTCATGTGGTTAAATTTGGAATGAAAGATTTTTAGATAATTCTTTTATGATAGATTATAATTGATAAACGATTTTTATAAAGAGACTCTAGACCGACTTATATAATTGGGATATTTAATGAGATCATTTGAAAAGAGAATTTAAATTTAAATTTTTATGATTATTAATTAAATTTAAATTAAACGTGGAAGAATTTGATTTTTGAATTGAAGGAATGAAACAATTTTAGATATAAGAGGAAGTCTAATACTTTATTATTCTTATAGATGTGGAGATCATCATTTTTGTTAAAATGATCTTCTTTTAAAATTAAGTTACATATTATTTCTATATAATTATTATGTTTAAGACGTTGAAAATTGCTTTATGTGTTAAGAGTGATTTGATTTAGATTGTATCGAGTCATTTTTGTGGACTTTTGTATAATTTGTTTTTCTATACAAGATTGAGATTATTTTGATTTAACGGGGCGTTAAAAGTTTTAGAATGGCCGATTTGTGGGATTTGATTAATTAAGCATTTAATCTAAAAGTGAATTCTGTTTAAAATCATGTGTTCGACAGATGTCTCCTTGGGCTTTGTGCCTTTGTGAAGGCGGCATTCTTTCTTTCTAGGAACCATGGTGCCCAGGCTAAAAGCTTTCGGTAATAAATAATATTATGACACTCATATGCATGTGCTTATGTGTGTGTGTGCTGCTGAAGGAAAGTTGGTTGCAGCTGCAAGGCAGTCAGTTGAGAAACGAGTGATGGTTAAGATGCTTGTCGATTTGAGTTTAGTTGAGGACGAGCCATAGTTAAGATGACACGATGTATTGATTAACGATGTGTATTATGATGTTTCACGACGACCCCTAGACACGAAAATGTACCAACCCCCCTTTTGTAAATAAATATATATATAAAAAGAATGAATCAGTGTGTTATTGTTATTTCACCCCTATGAGCGAAGAGGGTGAAACCCGCCCGCCTTCTACAAGTGGAGGCCTGTCCGGGATGAATCGTAGGGGGTGAAACCCCCCGCCTCCTACATATATATATTATATATTTCATTATTTAATTTTTTATGCCTATTTATTATTACTTTTTACTTTGGCCAGCAAAGTTCTATTATGTTTAAAATAATCATAGAAATCCGAACAATTTAGATCCATATTAAAATAAATTAACAATAACGATAAAAAAAAGCGCGACAATTGAATTAGCGATGAAAATATAATACATTTCGTATTATACTATATTATTTTTCTATAATATATAGTATAATTGACTAAAATATAGTAAGATACTATATAATATAGTACAGGTGGCAACCCTAGTTAGGATATATTCAAAATCCCGACCCCACATAATCCCCAAAGCCAAAATGTGGAAACCAAAATGTGAACCCGTTTATTTGATGTATAAAAGAAATAAAATCATTTAAAATAAATGCATGGTGTGGTAAAGTC
The DNA here is from genome assembly GCA_024734495.1 of Forficula auricularia. Lineage (NCBI taxonomy): Eukaryota > Metazoa > Arthropoda > Insecta > Dermaptera > Forficulidae > Forficula > Forficula auricularia. Next base: position 119,180 of record JALMQS010000381.1, read on the forward strand.
ATGTGAATGGCCACATCACATTAATTTCTTAGCATTTCAAACTATTCGGTATTCACACTAATAATACTTTAATATTTGGTATTCGGTAAATAGTTCAAGTGTGACAGAATAATGAATGGTTGTATAAAATTTGATGCAATTTTCATATTTATAAAAATTTCCCTTATTAGAAATTCTAAATCAAGAAAAAAGAATGAATTACAACGATTAGAAACGGTCTCAGAAAAATAGAAGAGAAGAGAACTACATAGTATCAGCATCTTACAGGAGAATCAGCTCGAATAAAATCTTGGTGGATATTCTCCAGATGTGAGCCTCTGAGAAAAAATATTTATATTTCATTTCATTTTTAAAGTTAAATAGGTAATTCAGTTTTATGGAAATGTTCAAATTGTGCCCTTGAATATTTCATATTCATATAATTAATTCACAGACATGGTTACTTGCAGATGATTTGCATTGAAATTTTTATCTAATGAAGCGAAGCTTATATCTAACCTTGATAAGAACGAGTAGTCAGAGGGTAAATTTAATTGACAATTTTTCATTCACGATCAAAGATTCTTTCGGATTGGACCACCCAGAAAAAATTAACCTTTAACTGGTGACGCATGGGTTTCTAAGAATTATGGTTTTTAATTTTGTATATTAGATGGTGACCAAATAACCATGTGTGCATATTCAGTAATTTACTAAAATGTTGTGTTTGAGACTTAGGCAGTCAGTAGTAGGGATGGCAACGATATATCGATTATTTTTTTATATCGATATATAAGTATCGATATACTCCTTGCGATATATATCGAAAAATATATCGGAATTTTTTTTACACGATTTTAATTGCACGATTTTATATAAAAATTTTATTTCACAACATCACAACTATTAAAAAATACTTACTCTAAACTTATTACCTACTACTAAAAATTTATGTCATGTATTGTAATAGAGAGGCGAAAAAATACCATATTACCTACTAGAGAAATAGCGACAAAAAATCGCAGCATTCTGACTGGCAAAAGACTGTCCAAGCTTTTGTTTTTGGAATCATTTTGTGGAAAGTAGTTTTTTTCATGTTTTTGTGTTTTTTTTAAGTTAATTTTTAAATTTAAAAAAATGTAGATACTCCACATGGCTATGACTATTGACTACTGTTTTTGTTATATAACCTTTGGTGAAACTAGCTTTAAATGTAAAAAAAAATTGTATTTTAAGATTAAATTACTTTTACTATCAAAGGATGTTTTTATTTCTCAATAGGTTAAAATCACTGGTTAGTTTTTGATAAGTTAATATCTAAAAAATAATTAATTAAAATATATCGAAATATCCTATATATTGATATATTTGCTGCGATATATTTATGTATCGATATAGTGCTATAAGCTATATCGATATAGGTATTAAAATAATTTGCCATCCCTAGTCAGTTGGTAGTGGTTCAGATTTCAATTATTTGTTATTGCCTTTGTTTCTTGAGGGTTCCACAGACCCGACATAATCAGTTAAGAAACATTGCATTCAAATGCTAATAAAAGGCAAAACCGAAACCGAAAGACCATTCCTAGTTACAAATGTGCCCTTCAAAAATTAATACCTCGGAGGAAATAGTTTTTTTTACTTTTTCCTAGCCTAGCCATGCTTTCTGCGAATTTCGTTTATTTGACAATTTTTTTCTTCCTTTTCAGATATGTAAGAGTACGAATGGACCCAAGGGCCAAACTTGCTATCCATGCAGATGACTGACTCTCGAGGGAGTGAACCCTTAAGAAATCGAATTGATTTTTGATATCGCCGTTTAATTTATTTATTGTAAATTTGATAATGAGACAATAACATAAAAAGTGATGGTTGATCAACTTATACAAAATTCTAAAACTCACTTAGCCCATGGTTCTGGCAAAGATTTGTGTATTTCGGTCTTATCCAGTGACGTAGCCAGAATTTTGGGGCGGGTGGGGCAAAACTGCTCTGACCAAAATTATTTGAATTAAGCGATTTTTTTCTACACTGTTTTAAATTTCTTATCTAATTTTACTATAGGAAATGGGAAGTCTGGCCTAAAAACTTGTTAATAATATTATATCCCAGTATTGTAATCATACAACATATTTTTTAGTAATACGTTTCTAATTAATACAAGAAAAAATTAAAGTAACAATTTATTTTTGTATTTTTCTTGTGTTATTTTTTACAAAAAATAAACAAAAAATTGCAATTACCAGCCCAACTTTAAAATCCGAATGTCCGGCGAGCGTAAAAATATTTATATTAAGAAAAAGATATAATCTTTAAATTCTTTCTTCTCTAAATTAAACAACTGTGCTAGTGTTTGCGAGTTACTGTGGGTATCGGGATCCAGGCAACTATACCGACAGTTAAATAGAAAAAAATAATTATCATTAGTTGATTATTTTTAATTATATGTCAGAAGGGTTGTTTTTACCCCCTCGGTAATCGAACTCGAGTGCCGAAATTAGCACTCCGGACCAAATGGATTTCCTGTGAGGTGAACATATCTTTGACATACTTATGTATCGCATCAAATATTTAATTCAAAGCTTTAAATAATGCAAAAATGAGTACTAGGACCATCACACAGCGCCATTTTAAAGTTAATATAATTTAAAAAAAGTTCAGAGTAATTCTACTTAATAAGATGTATGAATACACTACATTTAACTATAGTTATATCTTACAGTCCATGATACGAAATGTTTTTTTTTTTTTTTTATGTATGATCCCACCTATAATTCGAACCTTCACAAAATAATAAATAAATAAATAAATATAACTTATAAATCTCAAGTTTGTATCTTATTCAGCTTACAAGCTATAATGTGACAGACCGACAGACATTGCGTGCGGCACTAATAGGGTTCTATTGTTCTATTTTACTTTTGTAAGCCACCCTTGGATACAGAGAAAAGAAAAATTCAATAACTTTATTGAAATTTTTCTTCTTTTTTTATAAGTTTCATATTATTTATTTTTTGGAAAGTAGTTGATTAAACTATGTGTATTTTGTAATTCAAATAAAAACAATTCATATGTTAATATATATTATTATTATTAACGTTAGATGAACGCGAAAGTAAAAAGATTTTGTTTGCCGAATGTAGTCAAATTGGTAATTCATAAGGAGAAATCAATGTGGACCTTTGCTTAGTGCAATTAAACCTATACCTGTATATAAGTGAATAACTGAATATATATAAGTACAACTCTTTTTTTACATGGGAGATAGCAGATAGGTTTCATCAAGGAACGCGTTCCAAAACTCAACACGTGCAAAAATATTTTCGAGTAAAGAAAGATGTTTTATATAGTAGTTTCAAAAACAGCGTAAAATGAAAAGTGGGGTTAATGAAAAACCGTATATAAAAAAGTAATAATGAAAAATTAATATATTTTCTGAAAATATATCAATTTCTTTAAGATATTATTTCGAATAAAGGATGATGTTTTAGAACTGTATTTTAATCCAAAAATTGCTGATTTTCCAATGAAATCCTCATTTTTTTATTGTTCTGATGGTCGGTTCTGTCAGGCCAAAACTTTTGCCAGCAGATTTTGGGTAGATCTTAATAGTAGGCTATACTGAAAATTTAAATAAAAACTGTAAATAAATGTTCTAAACCGATTTCATAAAAGATTTACATACCTTTATTCACAACTAAAAATTTTTACATTTTAGAAATACAAAACCTTTTGAACTGATATTTACAGACGCATGCAATGGTTCATTTCCAGTATATTTATGACTGAGTTGAATTTAAAAATTTATTTTATTTATCTAAAAGTTCTATATTGGCTTTCGAGCAGGACGGATCAAATACTAATCCTCTGACCTCTGAGCCAAGTCTTATCTATTCCAATATAAATAGATATTGATATAAAATTTTTCATAAATTTATCTTTCAAATGGGGGCTATGCTCTTACTTAAAATAAAAACTTAATTGTACATTTAAATTCAGTGAAGTGTTGTGAAAATATCTTAAGTTCTACCGACAAATCAAAATGACTGGAATTGAAAAAAATCACAACATGGAAATCTCCTGGCAGAGACCAAAACGCAAAAGAACTAGCTCCATGAACAATATACAGCCAGCCAATGATGTTGAATTTACACATTCGAATAAATTTGCTCCACTGTCAAATGATGATTTAGAAGTAAATAATACCTCAAATAAGGAAAACACTTCTCTAAATCAGGTACCAAGAATTCCTAAACCTCAACCTATTTATATCTACGATGTTTTAAACTTCTCTGAAATGGCAAATAGCATTTCGAAAGTTATAAATAAAAATGAATACATATGTAAAGGATTAATAAATTCGACAGTAAAAATAAATATAACTACCATCGACTCATTCAGAAAATTATCAAAATATCTGAAAGAAAACAACATCGTTCACCATACCTACCAACCCAAAGAAGATCGGTCATTTCGAGTAGTTCTCAAAAATCTCCATCACTCTGCGGATATCAATGAGATAAAATTCGAACTTTCAGAAAAAGGGTTCGACGTCAGAAATATAATAAATATTAAACATAAAAGCTCCAAAGAACCTTTTCCATTATTTTTCTTAGATCTCGAACCAAGTGAAAATAATAAAGATATATATAATATAAGATATCTTCTAAATACTAAAATAGTAGTTGAACTACCCAGGAAAAATAAAGATATTCCACAATGTACTCGGTGTCAGTCCTTTATGCACACAAAAAGCTACTGTTTTAAACCTTATAGTTGCGTAAAATTCTCTGGTCCGCACCTTTCTCAAAACTGCTCTAAATCCATTGATACCCCACCGACTTGTTCAAATTGCTCTGGAAATCACCCGTCAAATTATAAGGGTTGTTCTACCTATAAAGATTTACAAAAGAAAAGAGGTTTACCATTTCAAAACAAAATAAGAACCTATAATGATAACAAAAAAATATCAATCACAAATTCAAGCAACAAATCTCCAACCTACACAGCAAACTCACTTTTCTAATCCTTTAAATCAAAACTCTCAACAAAACACACAAAGATCATTTTCTAGCGTTGTTCAAAATGGAAATCATGAAAATCACAGTAGTCAGATGAATGATCTAAATACTATGCTAACATCATTTATGAACGAATTTAAATCTTTGTTTAGTCAATTGTTAAACCAAAATACCATGATTTTGAACTTGCTAACTAAAGTTATATCAAAAAATGTCTGATAATTATAAAATAGGTCTCTGCAATGCAAACGATTTAACACAACGTAGACATGAAATAGAAATATTTTTATTTACTGAAAAAATTGATATATTATTAATATCGGAAACTCATTTTACAAGTAAGAGTTATTTTTCAATCCCTGGATATAATTGCTACCACTCCGTACACCCAGACGATAGGGCACATGCAGGTGCTGCAATAATTATTAAAAAATCAATATATCATGAATTGGAAATAATTTTTAAGAAAAAAATAAAAACCGACTTCAAAAAATTAAATGCAACAAATAAAATACACTAAAAGGTATAAAATAATTATTATCTTATTTAGTTACAACTAAACGACGCGGGGATGTGGGGTTACGCTGGAGAGGTAGTACCTTTTATCATTGACGGCCACATCGAGTGTCATCGACAGGAGATAGTCAGTGATAACTGGTCCTCACAGGGTGCCCAGCTCTCACTATTGGCTCCTCGTGCCACACCCTGGGCAACTGCATTGGTCTGCAGGCTAAACATAGTGAGGGTAGCCAGATATGGCGAAACTGTAGCGTCTGTACTCCATGTTAGGGTCGGCTGAACTTAAACCGAGGAAGGCAAAGGGAAACCACTTCGGTAAAATATTATCCCATGAACACCTTATGGCTCCTGTTGTGGTTAAATGTTCCGGATTAAGACCTCCGATCGGATCTCCGGGGAGGTCAGCTGTGACGAGAGCAATAAGAAAACCAGTGAGAATTGGAACGTGGAACGTGAGAGGGCTGCTGCAGCCGGGGAAGTTTCAGATGGTTGAGATGGAGATGCAACGCGTCGGCGTCTCTCTTATGGGATTATGTGAGACCCATTGGAAGGGCAGAGGACATTTCAGCGACTCAAGTGGGTCCATGATCTTTTTTCGGGAGAGGACACCCTGTCGAGGAATGGCGTCGCTATTGTGGTGGACCAAGCACTATCTAAATGCGTGATTTCATATAGACCTATAAACAGCCGGATCATTTTGTTGAGGATGAACACCACACCTTTCATTTTAAATATTATACAGATCTATGCTCCCACTGCTGCTGCTGAGGAGGAGGTAATAAATGAATTCTACAATGAGCTGGAGTCTGTGATTCAAAGCATACCAGATCGGGAGATTATAACAATCGCGGGTGATTTTAATGCCAAAGTAGGATCAACTAATGAAGATGTTCATATAAGGAATGTTGTAGGAAAATACGGTCTTGGAGAGAGAAATGAACGAGGTACAAGACTTATCCAATTTTGTCTGGATAACTCCTTTACGATAACAAATACAACATTCCAGCACCATAAACGCCGCCTTTACACTTGGGTATCCCCTAATGGATGCCATCGCAATCAAATTGATTACATTCTCATAAGAACGAGATGGAGGTCTTCGATGCGCAATGTAAAAACGTTTCCAGGCGCGGAATGTGGTTCCGACCATCAACTGCTTGTGGGAGAGTTTTGTCTGAAATTAAAAAATGCAACATCCAAAGTATTTCTGCAAAATTCAAGATATCCAACACTGAAGAATTCCTTAAGAAAATAACTTGCAACAACTCCAGGCATAACTATAATATTATGTCTTCTGCTAATGAGATCTGGACAACAACAAAAGATCTTATTAAAAGTGCGGTAGATATAAAATCAAATAAAACGAAAAGAAATTCTTGGATTACTGATGAAACAATGCTGCTGATCGAAGAAAGGCGCCTTTTAAAATCTAATGGAAATAATGGATTCGTGATCAAACAAGTGAACAAGAAAATTCAAGCAGCATGTCGAAAAGATAAAAATAGTTACTATAAAGAATTATGCTCAAACGCTCAAAAGCATGCTGAGCATAACAACTCTAAAGATCTTTTCAAGACATTGAAAATAATCACTCGTGAGTTTAGCTCCAGATCTTGGGAGCTTCACTTCAATGGAGAGGTTAGCGACTCAATTGGGGGTGCGTGTAAAATATGGAGGGACTACTGTGAATCATTATATCAAGGAGATTTACCCGTCACAACAACACATTTTTTTGAGAGAGAGCCCGGTATTTTAAGATCTGAAATAACCCATGCAATAGACCAATTAAAAAACTGCAAATCTCCAGGAAGAGATCAAATTACAGCAGAGATACTGAAAAATATGGGAGATATAGGAATATCAAGAATTAGTGATATTTGTAGCAGGGTGTGGGAAACTGGAAAATGGCCGGATGACTGGGTGAGTTCGGTTTTTGTCCCAATACACAAGAAAGGACCCAAAAACATTTGTGATAATTACAGGCTTATTGCTCTGATACCTCATGCAAGTAAAATAATGTTGTCTATCATCCATGAAAGGCTTAAGTACTACGTTGATTGGCAAATCCCACCTAACCAGACGGGTTTCGTTAAAGGTAAAGGAACTCGCGAACAAATATTGAACATAAGACTCATAATTGAAAAAGCAAGGGAGTTCTATATTCCAGTTTATTTTTGCTTTGTAGATTACTGCAAAGCATTTGACAGCCTTCAATGGCCAAAACTTTGGGAGATTTTAGGGAAAATGGGGGTCCCACAACATCTGATTTTATTAATAAAGAGTCTATACGACAACAACTCTGGTGTGGTCCGGATCGAAAACAGTTTGTCAGATGAGTTTAGCATAGGCAGAGGGGTGCGTCAGGGGTGTATTTTGTCGCCTACTCTCTTCAACATATATGGAGAATATGTCATGCGGATGGTCTTGGAGGGATGGAATGGTGGCGTCTCTGTGGGGGGTGTGAAGTTGACTAACTTGAGATATGCAGATGATACAGCCCTGCTTGCAAACTCGGAAGAAGAATTAGTCCAGCTCCTTGGGAGACTTGAAAAAGTAAGCAGAGAGTATGGGCTGGAGATAAATCATACCAAAACTAAGATCATGATTATCGACCGAGCGAATAACAACATGTCCAACATTAGAAGAATCGATGGTTACGATGTGGTCGATCACTTCATATATCTTGGGTCCATGATAACCAACAAGGGCGGATGTGACGATGAAATCAACAGGCGTGTTCAGATGGGGAGATCTGTGATGACGAAACTAAAAAAAATTTGGCAGGATAACAGCCTAACTATCAATACTAAAAAACTAATAGTTAAATCACTGGTCTTTCCTGTCATGTTGTATGCGTCAGAAACATGGACAGTGAAGAAGGTCAACCGCAGAAAAATTGATGCCTTCGAGCTATGGTGCTGGAGGCGAATGCTACGTATTCCCTGGACAGCGCGGCGAACAAACGTCTCGATTCTTAAGCAAGTGCGGACTGACCAGCGTCTGTCAAGTATTGTGCTCACAAGAGTCATGAGATACTTTGGCCATCTTACTCGTGCCAGTGATGGGTTGGAGCGGATCGTGATCCAGGGAAGAGTTGAGGGTTCACGGAGATGGGGCAGATCTCCGGCCAGATGGACCGATCAAATAAGGGAGGGGACCGGCGCGAGCTTCCAGGGTGCTTCGACGGTGGCCCGCAATCGTTCCAAATGGAGAGCAGTGATCCGCAAAATAAAATCTGTGGGCGTGTGGAGTCAGTAGGGTCACGTAACTTCTGCAAAGAAGAATGCGACTTCGAAGAAGAAACGACGAAATATTAACATGAAATTACTTTTTAAAGTCAGTGTCAAACAAACTATACCTATAAGCGAGCGTACCCGCCAAACGTACTAAGTAAGATCCGTCGAGTGCGATTCATAAAAGGTATATGTTTGGCACCAACTTCAAAAAGTAATTTCATGTTAATATTTCGTCGTTTAGTTGTAACTAAATAAGATAATAATTATTTTATACCTTTTAGTGTATTTTATTTGTTGCATTTAATTTTTTGAAGTCGGTTTTTCTTTTTTCTTAAAAATTATTTTTATTTTTCTCTTTTTAGTGATGTTATTAATAGTGATCATATCATCAGAACTTGACCAAATTAATATGACACCATCCCTAAGACACCCCCTATCGGATAAAAAGAACCACCGAAATCGGTTCATAAACAAAGAGGTTAGGTCTAAACAAACCTAATAAAAAAGGTCTAATACCTATGAAAAAAACGAAAAAAAATGGGACCAATCGGAAGCTAGACTGGACCCAATGCAAAAAAATTTCAAAATCGGTTGACAATTGGCGGAGATAACATAGGCACAAAAAAAAATTCAGTCGAATAGAGAACCTCCTCCTTTTTTGAAGTCGGTTAAAAATGGGAAAAAGACTATATACAAGCAACATCAATATCAATTACAGACTTAAATGGATCACACATTGTAGTTAGCGCTATCTACTGTCCTCCCAGACACACTATATCAATAGAACAGTTTACAAATTTCTTTAGTTCTCTTGGCCCAAAATTCATTGCTGGCGGAGACTTCAACTCAAAACATATATCTTTTGGGTCTAGAGTAATAAACCCTAAAAGCAGAAACCTATTCAAAACAATATCAAATAAAGGATACAATGTTATATCTACCGGTAAACCGACTTATTGGCCTACAGATCCAAATAGATTACCTGATCTCCTAGACTTCTTTGTCACCAAGGGATTCTCAAACTCAAATATATTTGTGGAAGAATGTCTGGGTCTTAGCTCCGATCATACGCCTGTATTGGCTACAATAAGTACACTACTTATAATAAAAAAGAAAAAGAAAAAAGCCCCTCCCTTTATAATAAAAAAACAAATTGGGATTTATTCAAAATAAAAGTTGAAGAAAAATTAAACACCAAAGTTCCTCTTAAAACCGAAGAGGATATACAATTAGTAATTGAACACTTCAACAAAAATATACAAGACGCTGCTTGGATATCAACACCCGAGTTGGATAATCAGGATACTCAAATAAATTACCCATTTGAAATAAAAGAGAAATTAAAAGAAAAAAGAAGACTGAGGAAAATCTGGCAAAGAAGTCAATATATAACCGATAAATTAGAATATAACAGAGCCGCTAAAATGTTAAAAAATTTAATTCGTAAAAATAAAAACGACACATTAGAAGATTACCTCTCAAAACTTTCCCCGCAAGGTGCTAATGAATATTCTCTATGGAAGGCAAGTAAATATCTAAAAAGACCGAAGCAATTCTCACCCCCTATAAAAACAGATACAAACACTTGGGCAAGAACAAATCTTGAAAAATCCGAAATATTCTCAAACCATCTGAAACAAACATTTAATCCTTTCCCCCAAACATGCCCAAATTCGGAAAACTTCGAAATAGAAAGCTTCCTAGATTCCCCATTACAATTATCCCCACCAATACCTTTTTTCTCCTCAAAGGAAATAGAAATACAACTAAAAAATAAATCTAACAAAAAAAATATCCCGGTTATGACTTAATCACTGTCGAATTATTAAAAAAACTTCCTAAAAAAGGAATAATACTACTCACTGAAATATTTAATGCAATTCTAAGAGTTAGATATTTTCCAATACAATGGAAACATGCAATAATAATAATGTTAATTAAACCTGGAAAAAATATATCAGAAGTCTCTTCTTACAGACCTATTAGCCTCCTTCCTCACGCGTCGAAAATCTTTGAAAAACTTTTATTAAAAAGAATTAAATCATGCATTGAAACTGATGAAATAATACCTTACCATCAATATGGATTTCATGCTCAACATTCCACCTCCGAGCAAATACATAGAATAACAAATAACATTGAAAAGGTCCTAGAGGAAAAAAATGTATGTATGGGTGTATTTCTAGACGTCAAACAGGCGTTTGATAAAGTTTGATATGAGGGACTCCTCTATAAAATAAAAAAAATATTTCCTGACCAACTCTATTGGATACTAAAATCTTACCTGGAAAATAGATGGTTTCAAGTAAGAACTGAAAACGAATTCTCACAATATCATCCAATCAAATCTGGGGTACCTCAAGGGAGTATTCTTGGACCGTTTCTTTATTCTATATTTACTGCAGATATACCTAATCATGATGATCTGTTTATTGCAACTTACGCAGACGATACTGCTTTAATGGTCTCAAATTCTGATCCTGGAACAGCATCAAATAAACTTCAAGAATATCTCGACAACACCCAAAATTGGTTTCATAAATGGAGAATACAAGTTAATGAAGCAAAATCGACTCATATTTCGTTCACAAATAGAAAAATCATAAGCCCTCCAGTGTATTTAAATTCTAAACAAATTCCATAAAGTAATTCTGTCAAATATCTTGGAATGCATCTGGATCAAAGACTTACATGGAAAACCCACTTAGAAAAAAAAGAAACGAAATAAATATTAAATACAAAAGGATGTACTGGTTACTAGGCAAAAACTCACAGCTTGCCTTAAAAACTAAAGTACTATTATATAAATCAATTCTCAAACCAATATGGTCATATTCGTGTCAAACCTGGGGAACTGCTAGTGACTCCAACATCAGTAAAATCCAAAGAATACAATCAAAAATATTAAGAGGTATTGCGAATGCGCCTTGGTACTTCACAAACGAAAGTCTGCATAGTGACCTTATTGTCCCTTCTGTTAGAAAGTTAATCCTGGACTCGTACAACAAACATATTAAAAAACTCGAAAACCATTCAAATATATCAGCCATCAATCTCCTGGACAATAGCCAAGTAACTAGGAGACTTTAGAACAAATCATATTCTAGACACGGAGGAGCGCGCCATTCTACACAACTGGACTAATAAATTCAATTAAGGGTGACTTCGATGGAAGACTTCCCTTTCATGTGTATAAATGACAAAGTATTGTGTATGTGTGTTTGTTAATCAATTTTATCAAATTTACTTAAAACCTGTTCAAATGGTTGATTGTAAATAAATTATAAATAAATAAATAAAAAAAAAAAATTATCTAATTCGATTTATTTTTATATCTTTTTAATAATATTATTAAATTATTTCGAAATCGTATTAGAACAAATATGAAATATTCTGTGGAAAAAATGGTTTGTCCTTTTCTAAGGGCTGTGCTAATTTAAAAGCGTGTAAAAAGAGAATTGGGTGTATAATAAACGATTGCTTTTTAAAGCTACCAGCTCACTACTAAAACAAAACGACTTTACCAACAACCTACATGGTATTTTAACCCATGAGAAATAACAGATAGAATATTTCTTATTAAAAAGATGATGCAGTTCAAATCTTCAAAACAATAGTCTCTAACAAATAGATTATTTATATGTATATTTTTATTTGAATCAAGCAGAGGACAACCTAATTGATTTCTCCTTATTAAAAACCATCAAGTTTAATTCAAAATCGTTTCGTAGCTTCAGAAATTAGTATTTGCATTAATCAATTTATTTTTTAAATTTGAACTCATCTTACTTATTTTAAATAAATAGTTACTAATCTGTTGATTCTTATGCCATCTGCGAGTCGCTCTGGGTAGCTAGCTTACCCGCGAATATTCCTATTGCAAGCAAATAGCAAAGCTCATTTTACATAAATATAATCCATCAATCAATTTAATTACCCATGATTGTACAGGTGTATATTTGGTAATACTTACACCAGAGCCGGATCTAGGTCTTTTGTCAGGGGCAAGCTTGAATTGCAGCCGCTCCCCCAACGCTAAATATAAATGAAAAATTTATCGCTTCTTAAAATTCGCCCCCCCCCCGGAGGGTCACGTGACCCCTTGCCCACCCTCCCTAGATCCGTCCCTGACTTACACTTCAAAATGTTGTATGCGAATTCGATTTCATTTGACGATGTGATTAAAATAACAAGTAATGTATAATATCTTCTCTCAATTAGAATTAGTGCTTTGAACACCGAGCGATGCTCGGTAATTTTTTGATTCGGTTAAAAGCGATATATTAATGTATAATTAAAGTTTTGAGCATCTTTTTTTTAAAAAATAGTTGGTAGTTTTTTCAAAAAATCAGCTCGGGTTCAGATTAACCAAGATGTATTTTAAAAGAGACAGAATTCAATCAATCTTTTTCGGACAAATTCTAAGATTTTAGTAGAAATATTATTAAATTGCGATATCAGAGAGGATTCATCCCCCAGGAGTCGAACCTGAGAACTAACACGCTATCCGGGCAGTCAGCTCACACCCAATTTTCAATTCAGGAAAAAAGTTGATTTTTAATCGCAGCCAAAATAAAATAACATTAAAATAAAACTTAATTTATATTTTTTCCAACGTTTACACCCGCTATGGCCATATCAAGACGTACCACTGGCCATAAAGTTTTGAATGTAATTGCAATTTGAAATAATATTAATATACACCGAGGTTCTTTCGTTGACCCTTTTAAATCCTGAAGAGGGAGGTACTATCCTTCGAATTGTCGGATTTTTTAAGAGAATGAAATTGATATTTAGAAACCGATTCTATATATATATATATATATATATACAAGAATTGCTCCTTTAATATAATAAGATAAATAAGAAAGAAAAAGATCTATTTATCAATTTTATTTATCTCAGGTTCACTATACTTTGATTGTATAATAAAATAATATATAATTTCTATTAACGCTTTTTTAGTACTAATACTAAAATTATTTATTTAAAACTAATAATACAATAATATAACTTTGCAGTGCCCTCTGAGTCTTGGGTCCGTGGTTGCCAGCAAAGTTTTTTGTATATATTTTTTCTCAAATTTTTTCATTTATTTATTTATTATAATATATAATCGTTCATTTAAATATATTAAATTATAATGTTAAAAGATATTTCAATATTGTAGAGTGAATGGACTTGTGAATCCATAACAAATGACTCGATCGTGGCGGCAGGCTTGCGACCCAGCCTCTTGATAGAACAGACCAAAAGGATTATAAATAAGAAAGAAATCGATCTTCTTTTATCGATTTCATCTATCTGGAGGTTCACAGTATCTATCTAATATAATAAAATACCACTTCAATTAAGAATTTTGTGATTTGATTGAAATTGTATGAAAACATCCAATTTCCTGTCTGCAGCAGCGAATAAACTATTGAAATTTCACTATGTTTTATTTTTTTTCTCATTACATATTGAATCAAATCTATTGAAATTTCATATCTATGTGTGATTTGCTTTTATCTTTTATAATAAATAATTTTTATTAGAATATTTTTATTTTAAAGGGTAGTGTATTTGATGTGTAATTTGAAAAAACGCTAATAACTCCGTTCAAATAATTTTTAAAAATATGAAATTAATAGATATTATAAAACAATTAATTATTAATAATTCAATTTAATTTTGAACGAAATTGATGCAGTAGTTTTTGAGAAAATTCTGAAAACCGTCTAAATAATATGCAATTTCAAAATCATATCCATGTCACAATTCAAGGTTTTCGTTTCATAGGAATTTTTCATATTTTTTCAAAGCATATTTTTTGGAAGAAAAACATTGTCTTTTTAGACAGTTTTCAGGGTTTTTGACCATTTTCTCAAAAAGTACTTCATCAATTTCGTTCAAAATTGAATATAATTATTAATAATTAATTGTTTTATAATATCTATTAATTTTATATTTTTAAAGGAGTTATGAGCGTTTTTTAAATTATAGTTCAAATAAACTACCCTTTAAAAATGTAAATATTCTATCAAAAATTATTTGCATAGATATGAAATTTCAATAAATTTAATTGAATATGTAATGAGAAAAATAATAAAACAGAGGAATTTCTAGTTGATTCGCTGCTGCGAGACAGGAAATTGGATTTTTTCATATAATTTTATTTAAACAGTAAAATTCTTAATTGAAATGATATTTTTATTTTATATTAGAAGATGCTGTGAACCTTCTAGTAGTTGATATTGATGAAATAAGATCGATTTCTTTTTTCTTTTTCTTTTTTTGTGCTATTTTATCGAGACCTTGGGACGTAAGTGTCTCTACAGTAAATGAGCGATACATTATATGTTATGGATATATCAAGTTCATTCAATCTACATCAGGGTTTCCCAACCTGGACCTGTCTAAGGGCCGGTTGTATGTCGCAAAGTAAATGCTTTTTACCACTCAACACAGGGTAGATGGTAAATGGAGGACTGGGATGGCCAATCAGATGGCAGGAACTTTCAGTGCCTGGCATCTGATTAGCCATCCCAATCCCTCCATTTACCATCTACCCTGTGTTAGTGGTAAAAAGCATTTACTTTGCGACATACAACCGGCCCTAAGGGGGTCCGCGGACAAAGTATAAATAAAATTATGCCATGTTAAAAACTGTTTTGGAAGAAATTATACAGGTGGTGAATTTTATCAAAGCTAGGCCTTTAAATTCTCGCATTTTTCGTGTAATATGTGAAGACATGGGAAACATTCATTTTCCAAACCCAGACTACGGAGAAAATTGGATTATGGACCTATTTCATGTAAATTTAGAGACATAATAGGCCTGACATCTATCCAAGAAAATCAATTAATTGTAATAAGTTGTGATTCGACATTAAAATTAAAATTCAAAGAAGCTGCTTTAACAAATTGTTGGTTAAATTTACAATCTGATTATACGAAGTTATAGGAATTAGCGCTGAAGCAATTGTTGCCTTTCCCCAACAACATATTTGTGTGAAAAGGGTTTTTCCACTCTTGTGTATCTAAAAACTAAATACAGAAATAGACTACAAGTAGAGGCAGATTTAATGATCCAACTTAGAAACATCAACCCAACATTACGACTTTGGTCGCAAAAAGGCAACACCAACCAGCTCATTAAAATTAAATAAACATAGATAAAGTAAAATAGACCTATGGTATGCAAATATTACAAATAAAAATATTAAAAGCGGTTTTTCTTGTTTTATTTTTTGGGGTCCACGAGTCATGGTAAGGTGCGGCTAGGGGTCCGCTCTAGGATAAAGGTTGGGAAACACTACTATTGAAATATTTTTGAACATATTAAAATTTAATATATTTAAATATACCATAAAGTAATATAATAAAATAATTAATAATATGATTATATTAGATAAATTCAAACACCACTGGGCCTGGCAACCAACACAGACCTCAGAAAGCAGGCAAAGATATTTGCATATAATTAATATTAAATAAATAATTAATTAAAGGTCTTAATTGAAATTATTTATTATTTTTATTAGTAACAATTTTGATTGTTTTATTTGAAATTTTTCAGAGAAGAATTTTCAATGAAGCAAAATGAAAATCTTACTCAGGCCGACAAAGATCTGAGCTATATCGACAACTTTCAACAAAAGCTAATTTAAAAGTCTAAGTTTTCAAAAAACGAATTTTGGATTTTCAGGTAGAGCCAATAAATAAATCCCTCATTAGATAATGATAATCCAATTATAAAAGTATTTCCTTCTTGTTCCGTGCTGCTGTTCTAACTATTGACCATAATGTTCTTCTTTCGGCAGATTATTTGCCTGTTATTTACACAAGCTGAAAAATTCAATAAATATATCAAGACTCAAAGATATATATATTTTTTTTAATTTATCTGATGGATCTGCTCATGTTGTGTCTACATTTGTCTCAGATCATTAGAAAATAATCGTAGTAATCTTTGTGACACCTGCATTTCTTACACTGTTATTTTTTAACACCTTTGTCCAACGATTTACAGCAGAATAGATGTTGGTTAAACTTTATATACAAAACTAACTATATATAAATATATTATATGTATATTCAGGGCTCAGGGGCGGATTTACGCCTAGGCAAAGTAGCCACATGACTACTGTGCCAAAATTATAGAGGCTTAAATTTTGCCAATACATACTTTATTTTTAATTAATTATTACTGATGCGCGGGGTGACCAGCGGAAAAAATACTTTTAAATTCCAAGTTTTTTCCCAGTGTTTGTTTCATTTTTTCCTTTTTTACTTTACCATACAGGATATTGTAATCATGCATGAAAAAAGTGCTTTTTTTTTGCTTCGTTTATTGGAAATATCTAAAAAATAACTGAGAGTATTTTGATAAAAAAAAATAAGCAATTGAGAGAAACCATGGCGTTTTGGTCTACACCAGTGTTTCTCAACCTTTTGTAGAGGGAGAAACCCTAGATCACTTATATTTATTTCTGAGGAACCCCCTAACACTAAAATATGAGATATTTAATTTTTCGTCAAAATATCAACATCATGCTACTTTTATAGCTTCCAAATATAATATAACGCCGCCGATGACGGTGTTGCCACATTTTAAAAATTTGCTAGATTTTGGGGAAATTGGGTACAAAAAACATTCATTTTAAATTATAATACCTAACATTTTTATTTTAATGAATAATGTTATTATTATTATTATTATTTTTGTAACCTTATTGGGATACCCATATGCCCCTTTTGAATCGGACAGGTTTCTTTTACTTATTTAAAATTAGATGTAACAAATCAGAGGAAAAAGGGAACATTAAACAACGTGTTAAAACATCCAACCAATTGCAACGTTTCGCCAATTTATTGTGGCTTCATCAGGCTCTATACAAAAAATAAATAGAATGATTGATGTATAAATAAATGTGTCCATATATATATATATATATATATATATATGTATTCTAATTAGCAAGAAAAGAATTGAATGACGAAGTGTTTTAAAGTTTGATCAAGGTAATTATTTTATATTAGCTATGGCTGGGTTGCTTTTGATGATTGTGAATGATTCATTTGTATATATTTTTTGTTTAGAGCCTGATGAAGCCACAATAAATTGGCGAAACGTTGCAATTGGTCGTATGTTTTAACACGGTGTTTAATTGTTCCTATTTTCCTCTGATTTGTCTAATACCTACTGATAATGGAACTGAATAATAATAATGAAACTTATTCAAAATGTATACTTAAATTGAAAGTTTTTCTGACGACGGTAGCAAAATTTTTATATATTGAAGGAGACAATAAAAGTGTGTGTCTTCTGCTGGAACTACAAATTTTATTTATAACGAGACTATAGTTTCGAGAGCTTTGCCCTCTTCATCAGTCTATTACAATTGATTCACTAGAATTAATGAAACTATAGTCTCGTTATAAATAAAATTTATAATTCCAGCAGAAACGCACTATTGTCTCCTTCAAAATGTATACTCTTAAATAATATTCTCATCTATTTGAAAAACAATATTATTTCAAACGTCATTAATAACAAAATAATAATAAAACAATTTAAATGTTTTCATTTTGTTACTAATGTAAAGTAATCGTAGTATTATAAGAAAGTTAAGGACTTTAGAGCAACAAAAATGGTATCACTGAGACAATAATAGTGATGTTCGTCGCATTCTTAAGCATCAATGGTTTTATTTGACTATAAGGTAATACTTAAACTCTAAATTTAATATTTTTTTTCTTTACATGACAAATTTTTTGAGGGCTGATACTACTAACTACTATTTTTGTTTTTCTATTTTTTTCTTTTATTGACCTCTAGGCGCGGGGAACCCAGATTGAGAATCACTGGTCTACACTAGGAAGCTTTTATACCTGAACACTGAAAAAACTATATTTTCCGAGATATTAGTTATTTTCTCAAAATGTCTTAATACGTTAGTTAGTTAGTATGTTATCAAATTTTGTCTACCCTGTAGTTCAAAAACTAATGTGAATATCAAAACGAAATTTCATTATAGATTTTGTTATATTAAGATTATTAAGAGCTTTATTTAAAATCGAACCCGAATTTAAGGGGAGTGGGCACTTTAAAAAATTAAAATGATAACATTTTCAAGGTATAAAAAAAACAGAGAAAAATGGAATCTACTATAAAAGAGACCTATAATAAAAACTAGTCATTACTTTTTACGGGGTCAGAATTGGGGGGGGGGGTTCA
The DNA here is from genome assembly GCA_024734495.1 of Forficula auricularia. NCBI lineage: Eukaryota > Metazoa > Arthropoda > Insecta > Dermaptera > Forficulidae > Forficula > Forficula auricularia. Next base: position 138,157 of record JALMQS010000381.1, read on the forward strand.
AAAAAATAAACCCAACACCTAGATAGAACTTTTGATTGATTTCTAAGAAATTTCTTTTTTACACCGATATGAAATTGACAGGGACCCAAAAGAGGGGGGGGGGGCGGTCGGTTCAAAAATAATTTAAAGTAATCTTCCAAAATCGAAGAAAGGTGATATTTACATTAGAAAATTCTTGTTCATAAGGAGATATATTGCTAATGAGTTAAAAATTCTTTGGAATATGATTATAAGTTATTTTATTAAATTTTTAATATAAACGAGGGGGGATGTTTATGGTTCATGTGGATGGTCATATCAGCTTATTTTTAATTTACAAGTTTTTAGTTAAACGATGAGAGCAACTATATAAATTGTAGAAAAGAAATGTAAAATGTGTATCAATTTTAAAATTCTTAAGATTTAGACGATCAAATAGAACTTAATACGCGGATTGAGGAGTCTTGAAATTCATTTGTAAATAATCAAATGAAACAAAAAAATGTTTAAAATAAACTGACCAAAAGACGAAAAGAGTACGTGAATCTCAATGATAAATTCAGGGCCATTATTGAATTTAAGAAGATGTCTCTAGTAGATTTGGAAAAAGCAGGACAAATCCTGCGTTCACTCATAAAGATCTTGACGACACGGATGTTTACGAACTTATTCATTTGAAGTCTCGTTTGTCAAGGAATTTCTCAGTTTTCGATCCATTTTTAGACACGAAATAGAAAAGTCATCTTCTACAAGAGAACTTGCTAATTTATTAATCATAAAGAACAGGGACGTGCTGGCCCGCCGGAACACCGGGCAAATGCCCGGTGGGCCGCTGCCCGCCACATTAAAAATTAAGAATATTTTAAAAAGAACAAGATCGTTGACGCCGATTCATTTTTCAAGGGCCACTTGCCTATTCGATGATTATAGCAAAAACCTTCCTTTTAATTTTAAAGTTCCTCTCCTTCGTAATTCATGCCCTTCCGAGAGGGAAGTAAATTACCGTTTGCCGCAAAAAAAGTTTTCTATTCTGAAGATGGAGTACAGAGAAAGTGGTTAACATATGACATTAATTCTCAAAAACTTTTTTGTTACATGTGCATAGTTTTTTCCAATTCAGTGGACCAAAGTGTATTTTGTACGGGACTAAATGATTGGCGACATGTTCACCAAAGAATTTTGGAACATGAATCCAGTAAAATACACTGTAATTCTACCCAAGCCTATTTCGCCAAAATCAAAAACAAAGATTTAAAAAGTCTTGTATGGTCTAAACAGGTCGGATTGAGAAACGTGCAAGTTAAGAAACGAAGACAAATCATCGAAAGAATTGTAGATGTTGTTAAAGTAATTGGAAAACGGGGCCTCAGCTATAGAGGAAAAAAATGAAGCAGCTTATACCTTGGATGATTCCACTTTGGATCATGGAACTTTTTTGGAGTTAATCATTTTACTGAGCAAGTACGATGCTGTTTTAAAAGAACATTTAACTGTTGTAATAAATAAAAGTAAAGAAGCCAAAGCGAAAGCAGAAGCTAGGACTATTCAACAAGGACGAGGTCGTGGAAGTGCATTAACGTTCTCATCAAACAACACAGTGAATTTAGTTATAAAATCAATTAGCTATCTTATAAAAAAACATATTTCGAATGAGATTAAAGCTGCTAAATTATTCTCGGTCCAATTAGACACAACACAAGACATTTAAAATAATAATAAAACTTGAGTAAGATACGAGGTAGGTTTTTTTTTTTGTGAAACCTACCTCGTATCTTACTCAAGTTTTATTATTATATTAAAATGTTTCACCTAGAACCAACACCGAACTCCTTAAAAGTTATATCTGTTAAAGATCAGTGCTCAGTAATAATTCGATATATTACAAATAATGAAATAAAAGAAACTTTACTTTCTTTGAAAAGTTGCAATGATTCGACTGGACAAGGCATGATGACACTCCTTCAAGATGTACTTAAAGAAAACGACTTGGATCTTCAAAATTGTATCGGAAATGCAACTGATGGAGCAGAAACGAATTGTTAAAAGAATGGTTGGCGAAGTAATCCCTGATCAGCCAATTGACGATGCCATTGCGAGATTTGAAGTGGAAGTATACAATGCAATTATGGACACCATTGTAGAAAGCATGAACACCCGATTTGATAAAAACAAGGACTTATACTTCGATCTGTCATTTTTATCTCCAGCTGCTTTTCCTGCAATAAAAAATGGGAAGCTGCCAGATGTTGCATTTCATGTTCTTTCTAACAAATTAGTGAAGATTGATCCAAATATTACAATAGATCTTCTGCAAAAAGAGTTAATACATTTTGCGCATAGCTGGGAAAACTTGAAGAAATCTGCCGAAGAAGAAGCTGTGTATTTTAAAGAAGAAGACTTTACCGATAGTGACTCAGACTCAGACTCAAGTGACGAAAGATCTGAAATTAAAAAATCCGAACCAGGAACAACTGAAATAAAGTGCAAGAACTGCAGAGAATGCGTCATTTGCTGCTTTAAATTTCTCATGCAATACAATTTGTATAGCAAAGCATACAAACATTTAACTGTGGCGTATAAATATCTTTTAACCCTCCCCGTAACACAAGTGTCATGTGAGAGATCATTTTCAGTCCTAAAGTTTATAAAAAATAGGTTAAGAAATTCTTTATCTGATGAACATTTGGAAGGTTTTATTTTGATGTCTGTTGAAAATAATTTTTTGAGTGTATTGGACAGTGATGAGATTATTGACAAAGTGGCCAAACAAAGTGAATTATTACGAAAGCATCTATCACGAGACGTCCTGTGTTAATGTAAACAGAGGCGTATTTTCGGGGGGCCCATGGGGTCTGGATCCCCCTCCCCCAAAGCTCTAAGAATTTTTTATTTGTTATTTGAAATATATAAATATATGGTAGGTAATATTGTATTTTATTATTATATTTTTCCACTTTTTTAATTACTCTTATTATATGTTTATGCTAAGATGTCATCCGAAATTGGTCCACCAGGATACACCACCTACACGGAGTCGCGGCGGCCATTTGGCTGAAATTATATTCCAAACATAATGTCATCGAATATTCTTTAAAATAAAATAAAAATTGTGGCAATATCACTTAAAGAGGTTTTTTTTATTTTATTTTAAAGTTCGACCGCTCTTAATGAAAAAACCTGTATAATGTATATTAAAAAAAATATAAGATATATTAAATTTTTGTATTTTTTCAATAATAGACCCCTCCCAGAAGAAAATTGTAAATACGCCACTGAATGTAAGTAACATTTACCTACTGTGTTAGATCTTACATAGATTTATGTCGCTATTAAATAACACGTTTGCTCAATGTTGATTATTAAATTTTGATTATAGAATCGACCGCCTATACATAGCATCTAATTGAAATAATCTTTCGTCTGATATTTTCAAAACACAGATTTTCTTTTAACGACTAGTTTACAAACACCAATACTGTTTCTGTGGTATTTCATGAAATGAATAAATAAGCATTATTAACAAATTTAAAAAAAAATAAGTGGGCTGAAATTGTGTCGCATATCCAGGGCCGCCCCGTGCCAGCCAGCACGCCCCTGATAAAGAATAGTTTTATGCCTTCAAGCTTTCCTGACATGTACACTGCATTCCTGTTATTTCTAACCATTCCTGTGGCTACGGCTAGCAGCGATCATTTTCAAAATTAAAATTGATAAAAACTTATTTAAGAAATTCTATGGTACAAGAAAGGTTACACAACTTAGGTATTCTATCCATCGTAAATTCCATGATCCGAAATTTGAATTTTGGTATTGTCATTAACACTTTTGGTGAAGAGCAAGCCCGAAAAAAGGAATTTTAATCATTAAAATTTTGACTAAAAATAAAATTGTTATTTCAATCCAATACGATCTTTAAATTAAAAGTTACTAGAAAATCAACGAAAAATGCAACTCAATAATTATAAAGCGTTTGTACATACTCTACGTATAGTCCAGGCAAATTATGTGAAAAAATGGCATAAACAGGAAATAAATCCCGGTAAAGATTTTATTGCTGGAATCCCTTTATTGTTACTCCAATATTACTAACCTAAGTTTTCCCCCAAATCTGTGTTGTGGAAATTTTTCTACGCGCCTCAAAATGAGAAAATTTCGGAGTTTTTTCAGTTCTACTTGAATAATTCTAAAACGGCTTATCAAATCAAAAAGATATTTATTAGATAAATTAAAGCTCTTTAAATTACGCGTAAAATGATTAATCTATTTAGGTTCAGTAGAACCGGTAGCGCCTGTCAAAAAACAGCCCCCGGGATCACTTTTGAAAATCCCTAAAACTCGTACTTTTTTCGATTTTCCCCATTTTGACCACGAACAAGCACGTTTTCGACAAAGACTACTCTATACATTTTTAAACTAGATTAAATTTTCTACAACTTAAATAAAGTTTCATCTTAATTGGATAATGGTAACATGAGGTTGAAGTTTTGAAAAAATGCAGTTTTTCCTTCATAAAATGAAAACCACTCATTCTAAAAACTTGATTCCTATCTCATTCTCTAGTAAATTTTGTTGACTGAAAAATTTCGACAACACAGATTTGGGAGGAAATTTAGGGTAGTAATATTGGAATACAAATAAAGGTATTCCAGCAATAAAATCTTTACCGGGAATTATTTCCTGTTAAAATCGTAATTTGCCTGGACTAGTAGTGATTTAATAAAAATAAACTACAACGTTGGTTTAGCTTCTTTATATTGAGGGGGAGGGGGGGGGCAACGTTATAGTTACCACTGCTTATAACCTTCAAACCTTCAAAACGCAGGTGCACAAACACCTACGCCTCCACCCTTTAGATTTTTTCCCTTCTCTTTGGTAATGCAAGAGTTTTTTGAGATCAATAGGGGCCGCATCACCCTGGTGCCCCATCTTGCATTCAATTCCATTAAATAATAATAATAATAATAATAAATTAGTTTACTTCAATATATCTATCATAAAACAAAACAGAAAATTGGTTAAAACACTGGTTTGATTTAGAATATATAAGTTTCTTTTTAGTAATCTTTTTAATATTTTTTAATCATTTTAATTATTAAAACTACAAATTATTTACTGAATAGCAAATTGAAACATATGACAAAATTCAAATCAACTAAATTTATAATATAATTTAACATAATACATTTATTTTTTGATAAGATTCAATATTTCAATAGTTCAAACGACTAAAAAAGTAAATTTATTATAATAATTAAAAATTAAAAAAAAATGAAATGATGATCAGGACCAGATTGAACACAACGATTGGAGATCAGAACTCTTCATTATCAGCAATGGAGCATAATTTTCACTGGATTTCCAGTGCCACTTTTCGCCACCTCGAAAGCCTTTAGAGTTTCCTCTAATTTGAAATTGTGAGTGATTAGAGACTTGGCATCGAACTTCTTGGAAGCCACCAAAGCCAATGCCAAAGGATAGCTGTAACAAGCAAAGTCAAAAACATTCATTTTAGTAAACGTAATTCACAGTAATATATTTATAGTCTGTGTTTAATTGATAATAAGTAAAAATATATTTTTCTAGGTGGGTTTCACAAATAAAACAAATATATGTTTTGAGTTTTTTATCTCGATATATATTTCGGGTTATGAGCCCATCATCAGGAGTTACAAAAGAAAACTAAATTTAAAATTGGAAACAAATGTATAAGTGAAGTTCAATTGGGAAGAACGTACATGGTGGGGGGAAAGAATGCAGTATTGGTTATTGTATTAATAGACAAATGAACAAAGGAGTTTAACTAAGGGCTTAGAATTATCCCTGGGATTAGAAATAAAGGAAGAAGTAGAATAAGGTAAGGAGGAGGGGCTACTGCAGATTATGCTATTGAAGTCTGTGGAGTCTTAAGTCTGGACCAAGAGAGAAAAAAATGTGATCCTTAGCTATAAACCAACGTCATTTCGCGTATAGCTCGCTAGACATTCGGATGGATCACCTTTTTCTCTCTTGAGGGTCCAGACTTAAGATACACAGGCTCAATAATAATCCACAGTAGTCTCGTGATAAATATCTTTTTCAAATAAACACAGTCAAAACAATTCTCCGATAGATCTCTTGGCCTACTCACACGATAGTTCACTTTCCATAAGCTTGTATTGGAAAATGTAAAAAGGTATTGGGAAGGATGTTATGCAACAAGTTTACTTTTTCAAAATTGCTTCTTGCTTACCGAGCAAACAGAAATATGTGTACGTATCAGAGAAGTGAAATCTTAATTAACATAAATTTTATTCTTTTATTACATTACCATACAGGGTATGGCAAGGCCGGACCAGCTAGGGTCAGAATGGGCAGCTGACCCCCGCCCCTATAAGAATAAATAAAATCTATTATGTTGGCATCTAAAAAATAGAACATGTAAAAATACCTAATTCATAGCAGCGTATTTTTAAAATAATTTATAATATTAAACTTATAAACTATATATTAATTTATATTTTTTCATTTATTTCGAACTCGCACTATCCCTAACTAATATAAGCTGGTCACTCTCCTCCTCCTAGCTCAAATCTTGGGCACACCCTTGGGGTATGGTGAAGTATTGTGATCATACAATAAAATAAGCTGACGTGTTCTGATGTGGCCATCCACTTGACTTTACCATACAACCTGGCCTCCTAAAATTATTTATAATCATGTAGGGGTGGGGGTTAGTTTTTGCATTTTTAGACTCTAGGGCACACTGATTATGTATACGAAATTTGGTTGAGATTGGTAAATGGCCAAGATTTTCATTTTTTGACAGTCCACCCCCCACGCCCCCATTTTGAGCTGTTAGATTTTGCATTTTTAGACTTCTGGGAGTTCACTGATTATGTATATAAAATTTGGTTGAGTTTGCTCAAACGACCTAGATTTTTAATTTTTAACCCCCCTCCACCCCCTTAATTTTGGGTCGATATCCACCAAAATCTAATCAGCTCTTAATCTCAATAGACCAAAACTACGTCTGAAATTTGGTTTCGATATTCACACTAGTTTTTGAGCTAGCTCGTCCACAAAAATTTGGTGACGCACAGCACCAGACTAACAGACATTTTGACAAAACAATTATTATCTCGAAAAATATAATTTTTTCGATGTTTACTTATTAGAGCTTTTTTGTAGAGCCAAATG
>JALMQS010000382.1:0-105544 GCA_024734495.1 Forficula auricularia
GAATTTCAGAGCTTTCCAGAGCTCTTGAAGAGATGTCTTCAAGATCATTCCCCTGACCGAATTCGCCACCTTGAATTTTAGAGCTTTCCAGAGCTCTTGGTGAGATGTCTTTAAGACCATTCCCCTGACCGAATTAGCCATCTAGAATTTTAGAGCTTTCCAGAGCTCTTGGTGAGGTTCTCTAAGATCATTCCCCTGACCGAATTCGCCACCTCGAATTTCCACATTTTCGGTCAAGTTTTATGCGTAGAAATAGTTTAATGAGAAAAGTTCAGATTTTTACTCAAATATGTGATAAACCCCCCCTACCTTTTTTAAAATTAGAAGACCTCTTAAGATATCTCAAGAGTTCTAAAAGAGAATCTTTAGAAGTGCACCTAGAAGATAAAGAATATGCTCTCCGAAATAGTAGCTATTTCCTATAGTTATACCCAGATACACTATGTTGTCCCTGATATTTTTATTTCGTCGCACGAGAATATAATGTTATTTCTTTCTTTTCGGTCTTTAAGTATCACCGATTCTTTCTTTTGGGGGGTCTTTTGAAACCTAGTTCCTCTAAAAGGGTTTCCACCATAAAAAACAAAAAAAAGAAGAAATAGAATAAGGGAACTTTTCGAGAATTTTTAGACGTTTTCTAGACAAGCAGAAAAATGACCAAAATGTTTAAGTTGTTTAGAAAATATCTTTATGCTTTCAGGGTTATTAAGTTATTATGGTCCATATTCATCAGAATTTAATACTACCATTAACTTATAATTGTGATCAAATTTTAATACATTTTACAGATCGATCATTATCATTAGGAAAGAGATAATATTTTAGTAAACATTATTGAGTACTTTGGGTCGAGGGGGGGGGGGGGTTAGGAAATGGAAGTAGGAGTGAAAGTAAGGTTCATAAGTCGGGTTAAGGGCTAAATTATAAACTACTTAGTGCAGTTTGGTGAACTTGTTCTTGTGTCATGTGTTTGTTAATTAGCTAGATGTTCTTCCCTGTTGAATTTGATAAATGAAGTTTCAAATTTCTTCGATATATTTATTTGTTAATTGGCGGAAGATGTTCCTTTAATGATCAGCAACTTTAGTTATTACAAATTATGAAAGTCTACTTGACTAAATAATATATACAAGAGAAATTGCAACGAACAGGTCTTTCATTCTTGTATGTAATATAAAATATCGGAAATTTCACATCCTAAAAAAAAGGAAAACGTTTTTTCTAGTCTCTAAAACTGAAAATTTTAAATTTTAGAATTAAAAATTAATATAAAATAAGATTTTTAATAATCATCTATCTATACATAAACTATAAAGTAATATAAATAATTTTCGAAAAATCACGATGTCTTGTACTGGATTCATTTAATTATGTATAATTTCTATAACACGCCACAAGTGTTATATTTACACTCCCATCCCTCCTTGGAAATCGAACCCAAGTACCATAAAGCAACCCAGGACATTGACTGGTTCTTGAATTGGAACCAATCTGACATACAATTTCACGCATAAAAATTTGATGGAACTTATGCGGCAATCCGCGAGATGGCGTAGGCATACAGAAGAGTCAGTCCGTCTGTCTGCCCTATCTCTTTTTATATTACTTCTATGAATATCCTTTGTTCTGACATAATAGAATCTTATATTGCAACGTGTACATTCACTTTATTAACTATTTATATTAAACATTAAATTACATCTCCTAAACGTGTGTTATATTCATTTATACCAATTCCGCTGGCGTATACTCGCTATCAAAATTATATTTCAGTTTTAATAATATTTAACATAAAATATATCGCGGTCAAGTAATATTAAATTTAAACTTACAGTCATAAAATCTAAATAGTTTAAAATTATTTGAAATTGGGGAGGGTTTTGCATTTCAAAATTTTAAATAACTGGAATAACTAATTCTTAAATTCGTTAAAAGTTGTAGAATCGGCAAATGAACTTTTTAATAAAACCACAGCATCATAAAAATGTCTTAATAATATGTATTGTATGTAGGTATATTAGGGTGACCCAAAAAAACACGAATATTTTTTTATTTTTGATCTCGCATGAAAAACATTTTAAAAACTTGTTAAATTAACATATTTTCATCCGAGATCAAAAATAATTTTTTTTTTACCACCCTACTAATTATATAAGTAGTTATATAAAATAAATTTTAAGAGATAAAGATTATTTTATCAATATCTTCGTGTGCTCGTATGTCATTGAGTGAGTGATCACAAAATAAAAACTTATCTAGGTTCAGGGTGGACAGAGAATGCTTGGAGACTCCTCTCCACAGATGAAAGTCTTGTACTTATATATGCTAAGAAGTTGATCGGGCGTAAAATAGTGTCTGGAACTATGAAAAGGAAGCCAAGCTTGCACGCAGCAGCTTTAGCTGATTTGGTAATTTCAAGAAAGATCAGACCCAAGAGACACATCCAACAATGATACCATATATTATCACCGAATTCCAGTGATTTACCTTCAAAAGAAAGTCTGGAATATTCTTTATATAGATCTATAGACTATTTATTTCTCAAATGAATCAAAAGCTCTCTCAAAAGTTACCAGTCGATTTTGAGACACGGGCAAACGAATTATTATGAGGAGTTCTAGCTAGAAAGCAAAATTTACCCCTATTTTAGAATTCAATCGATTTCCTAGTTAACTTTATTAATAATAAAGGTATTTCTGATATCAAAGCATTAAGGGTGGTTTGAGGCTCCAAAAGAGGTTAAGATATCTAAATGGCTATTTCGAGATGCAGGAAGGATCCATTAAACCTCGAACCAACTGGGAAATAAGAAACTTTACCCGTTTAAGAACAATCCTGGAAATTGATACAGTCTCTAAAACAACAACAACAACAATCATAACTTTGTGATTTCCCTCCCTTAGAATATTCATCACTTTTTATTTTATTTTTTCGTACTTACTGATAATACATTTTGAGAAAAATATATTTATTATTTTTTTTTTTTACTTTCCTTCCCGATGAATACGTTGGCTGTCATAAAAGTTTTACTCGAACATTAATCAATTGTAAGCAAACATACTTTAAGCTTGGAACTGACTAATTTCAAGAAATTTCAACCGAAAATAAAATACGTTTTTTTTTCTATTTAGATAAAATTCTATTTTATATATCAGTTCCTGTTTTGTCTATTTTTTTTTTTTTTACATTAGTTTATTTCCTTCCCCTTGAGAATTAATGATATTTCAACAAATAATAATAATAAAAAAACTATAATTTATTGCAGTGTGGTAGACAAATGTTTTGTGCTTTTTAGCTATGCTAAATCTTCTTTAAACAAAAGACAGACCTTTTGGCAAAGTTCTGCAAATCTTTTCTTTATATATAAAGTTATAATACGCTTTATTTATCAAAGCACACAGTATTATATGTTTTGGACCTCTCTTATATGAAATGGCTAGAGCCCCTTTCCCCATCAATCCGCTCAATTTAAATATTCTTACTACTTTCTTTTAAATTAAGATTTTTTAAATATTACATAATATACTCATCGATTTACGCCGATTTTCTACTTTCCCGTCCAAATACCTGCTAACATACTTAATTCACTAATTAATATGGATGCGATGGAGTTTAATAATTATATATATATATATATATATAATTATACTATTATTATTATTATTGATTTTAAATTTTATAAATTGAAGGATTTTTTAGTCTCGTAAACTAAATAAATACAGTGATTTTAATCAATTATTATTATTATTTTGATCGATTACCGGACACTTTTGTTCACCCCTGGTTGACCATCTTTAGTAGTATTGAAAATTGAAAGATTTTATAAGATTTTTTATACAATTACACAAAATAAAACCATAAAATTCCACATTTATACATTCAATTACGTTCTAAATTTGGAATTTGTCTCTCTATATATATATATAGCTCATCCTTAATTTATTAACATGGATATTTCAATAATTTACAACCACTTATCATTGATTAGAATCTATTTTGAACTGATGATCAATTGAAGATATATTTATTTTATTTTTCAATCAAATCTCTATTAACTAAATCTTTCATTACATACTGATCTATTTCAAAAACACATTAAGAAAGACTAATTTACTTTCATACTCATACATATATAGACCTCTAACACTTTCTTAACATTCATATTAATAAATCGTATGTTTCCTACATTTGATTCAATCGCCAATCAAATGTAGGTGATTTTTGTCAAATATTGAGTGAAAATAATATCTGAACTTATATATTTCTAACTTGAAATAATTATGTTAAATAAATTTATAATTTTTCTCATTAATATATCAAAGAATAATTGACATATTAATGAGAATTGTTTTGATCGCGTTTTTTTGAAAAAGATATAATCGCGAGACTACTGCGATTGAAGCTATTGGAGTCTGGGAGATTGAATATATAACATCTTAGATTTCTAATCCGAGTGTCATGCAGGCTATACGCGAAATGACGTTGGATTGTAGCTAAATGGATCATATCTTTTTCTCTCTTGGTCCAGACTTAAGACTCCGCAGACTCCAATAGCTTCAACCGCAGTAGTCTCGCGACATATATCTTTTTCAAAAAAGCGCGGTCAAAAACAATTCTCATTGATATAGCAATTATTCTTTGATATATTAATGAGAAAAATTATAAATTTATTCACATCAATACATCTCCATTGTCCAAGCACACAATCAAACAAAAAACACACTCACAACAATGACACAATTAGACTGTACTTAATTAATAACTACTGTACTAATATTCTCCGAGTCCATTTTAAAATCCACGCAGTCATAAAATTTTTTTAATATATAATTATTGATTATCAGTATATAATTAAATAAAAATCTTTTATAAAAAAATATATTTATCTATCAGCGGAGTGAGTTCCATGGATGTTGTGGATGCGGCGCATCACTAAAAATTAAATTGTCAAGAATTTTCTCTATGTAAACCTTCCACCAGCCCCGGCGCTTCGGTTGAAGGTTCATTTTCAACTATGAATTAGAACAATGATCAAAAGTAGCCAAAGTGAAGATAGACTATCCGCTCTATTTTTAATTTCAATTCAAAAAATCTAATGATAAATTTTAAAAATGACAAAAAATTATCTGATACGGTTATCGATAAATTTTGCAAAAAAGAGCGAAGAATAAAATGAAATTTTTAAAAATATAGGATTCTTATTTAGACAGCATCATCTGGTTGAATATTCCCCACCCGCCACTGGTATGTATATAAGTTAAGTCTTGTAGATCCTTTATTAAGTTTTTAAAAAAGAATTTCAAACATTTCTGGAAGATGAGGTGAATTGGAATTTGTATTCTGGATAGTTGATTTTTGAAGAATAAATGTTTTTTGGTTGAGTGAGGATCTTTGGTATAAGTTGAGAATTTTATTTTAATGTTTTAGAATTTTACAAGGATGTATAAAGTTTGAAATTTATTATAGGCACACACGAAAACATTGAAACTAAAACTAACCAGGATGAATAAAGTTTTTACAGGTTTACCGTTTAGCAGGATAAAAGATAGTTCCCGAATTCTGGGAGTCGAACTATCGATGGAATATGTTATGGTAGTACGGATTAACCGTTTTGTTAAGGTTTTAAAGAAACCTTAAATCGATATGGGAGAAGTTTAAAGGTGAATCACTTGTGTGTTCACTGTTTGACTGGGTCTGCCGCTGTTCGTAAACTAAAGGGATGCACTTGGCGCTGGCTTTTATAGGAAAGATAAATGTGTAGAGTTGCACTTTTGATGACGTCGTATAAAGCGAAACATCAGAAAAACTGCATATTTAACTTATATAGGAAATTTTAAATACCTATATTATGACTTGCATTCCGAACAGTTGACTTAACACTAGAGTTTATTTCCAAAATATTATATGAAATTATATAATATTTAATGGAATAACTCTAATACAATGACCTGCACTGTATCGAAACATATAGGGTCGCGTTTTATTTTTAACGGGGTCTTAAAAATAAGGTTACTATTAATCACGAAATTATCATCGAGCCTGGAAACAATAACTTTAACATATTTCATTGGTTGCATCCATAATTAAATATTTAAAAGGATCGTAGGGAGTTGGACCAGAATTTAGAAGTTTCTTAATTAAATGGGCCAAACGTTTTCTCACTGATTAGGGACTTCCCCAGTGGATCATTTTATAAACTTATGTGTCAGGAGTTCTTACGACAAGAAGACATACTCTTTGGAATGTTTTTTCTTGTAGTAAGAACTCCCGACAAATAAGTTTATAAAATGAGCCACTGAGGAAGTCGATAATCAGTGACGAAACGTTTGGCCCCTTACGATCCTTTTAAATAAAAAAAAAAAAAAAAAAGTTTATCTGTAGGTTAAAAAACTAAATATAAATAATCAATTTATTTGTGAAGTGATGAAAAAGGAAGCCCAAGAATAATGAAAAAAATTCTCTCGAATAAAATAGATTTATTGGTTAGTCATTCCCCCCCACCCCCCCCCCCCCCCCACTCAAAAACCTACGTTTCGAAGGATCTTCCCTCCTTCTTCAGGGTTTAAAAGGGGCCAATGAAGGACACGATAATTTCCTCTTCTCTCCTATAGCAGTGCTCGAATTATCTTGTCCCTCATCGACCCCTTTTAATCCCTGAAGAAGGAAGGGGGTTTTTGAGTGGGGATAAAAATGACTTTCCAATAAATCTATTTTATTCGAGAGAATTTTTTCATTATTCTTGGGCTGCCTTTTCCATTACTTCACAATTAATATTTCTACCAGTCCGTCTCTCTCCAAAGAGAAAATTTCTCTTAATATATAATCAATTTTTCATTTAAATTTAATTATACAAAAAAGCTTTACTTGTTCACATTAGTATCCTGATAATTAATTAATTTTTTTAATAATAATAATAATAATAATATTAAATAATGCGAAATAATCCGAGAATTTATTTTCATTTTACAAGCAATATCAAACACAATAAAACAAAACCAGAAAAAAAAGATTATTATAAAACAGATTTATATTTCTCTTTTTCTTCTACATACACCAATATATATGTATATAAAAATAAATAAATAAATGAAACAATAGAAATGAATAATAAAAATAGCATGGAATGCAATGTTGCCCTCTTTGTATATACAATTAATAATAAGCAAAGTTATTTCTACTGCTATGCAAATTAAATTTCCAAATTCTCTTCTTCTTCTGTATTTTTTCTTCTTTTTATTAACATAAATCGATTAATAATTTCATTAAATGAATGAGACTCAAAAATGGGGAACCTTGTTAATTTGTAAAACAAAACAAAAATATCCGGTCAAGTGTAATTGTGTTTTTTTAATGCGTGTGCTTTTAATATAAATTAAATTCAATACTGAATAATTACCTATTGCAATTGGTTGATCAGTCAAGTGGTTGAATTTTTGTTAAAAAAAACAGACATAAAACCTGTTAAAAAATAATTACATATATTAAATCAATGGATTTTGTATAATTATTTTTGTTCATATAAATAATGCAATTCAATTTAAAGAGATTAATTTAAAGGAAATCAATATTAATGATTACAGTGTGAAAAATATACTCTTTTTTGTTTTGGAACGTAGCTTTCGGGTATTTCAATCAGTGGAAATTACTTTAAATCACATACACACACTGTTTAAATTCAACCTGCTATAACCTGAATTTCTTACACTAAGCTCACACACTCAGACTGGGATCTTTTTGATTAAGCCCACCACCAAAGGCAGAATAATAACAATAATAATAATTATTATTATTATCTTAAACTGGGACAGGCCTGTGTTAACTGACCATCGCCTATAACCGACCCGATATTCTTCTAATAGACCTTAACCCAGAATTGCTGTGAAGCCATTTTACGTACACGCACACTGTTCACCGGTCAAATTGACAGGCACGCTTAAATTGTGTTTTACCTATATTATCTTTACATTAACGGGTGATACAATTCACTAATTACATGAATAGATTATTCCAAAGCAAATTTTCACATAAAATATTGTTTTCCATAAGTAAATTTCACATTTCTTCTGGAGTTGTACTTTCTAGTCTAGCAGGTCCCCGCAAAGTCGTAAACCAGGGCGCTGAGATATTATTTTGCGTTTTGGTGTTTTCCTTTCGGCTTTCTTGGTTCAGCTGTACAAGAAAATTTATTTTTTCCAAAATATTGTTTCCTGTAGGTTGCACTTGCATTTTCATTACTAGTTTCGCTGGCTTCGTCACTATACTCATTTTTATTCTCTCTTTCAAATTCTTTGTTATCACTTTCTCTGTCTTCTTCAATCGAATCAGAGTCATGGTCACTTTCTATGACAATTTCGCAGTCAGATTCTATGTCACTTGCTAATTCGTCTTATCAGGTAAAGTGTCATCGTCAACTTCTTCAAGCCATTTCGTAACCTTCTCTTCGTAGACTTTGTCGGTTATCTTTACTCGTTTAGATGTACTGGGGGGGGGGGGGGATTCCATAATAAAACACCCTAAAATAAAATAACGAAATAATATAAAATAACAAAATAAAATAAAATAATAACAAAATAAAAATGTATAACGTACTTACTGCGTCCGGTCAAATTGACCGGTAGGAATCGGAATTGATGAATATCTTGACAAATAACACGACCACACAACTGCTCGTATATCAGTCTACTGACATTTAAAATGTAAAAAAATACACTGACGGATGAAAACGCAACTAGAAAATTAACCGTGTTATTAAAATTTCAAATAGTGTCAAATTGACCGAAGAACAGCAGTTGAGGGCTAACACCAGGTCAGGTATACACATTGATATCGCTGTTCCTCACACAACATAAAAAAAATAGAGTCTGAGTAAAGGATCAAATATGAGGAACTCGGCTGGAAAATTAAAGAGATCTGGAAACTGGACAGGGTCTCCATCTACCTATTAGTGATATCCGTTGAGGGGGTTGTCTCTTACACCTATGAGAAATTTGGCCTGCCAAATACCATCTTGAAGCATGCACAGAAGGCAACTTTATTACAAACCTGTCACATCGTGCGCAAGTTTCTCAATAATTGAAGATTATCCGGAGGATCATGTGGGCCAGAGTGAATTCTCTTTCAACATCGAGCTGAGAAAGTGCAATAAATCGGATAATTATAATTAAAAGCTGTGTCTAGCATTAAATACATTTCGCTTCTTTCCTTTTCTTTTATGGCTATAACTTACCATAAAGAGAAATCAAAGAGGTCGACCTCTGCTTGATACAAATAAACATATATATATATAATCCTTAGTGTGTGTGTGCGTGATCGACCCACGCCTAAACCACTGAACGTATCGAAACCATATTCACACCATATGTTTGTTTAGTGCTCCGGATGGTTTATCTAAATTTTGGGCGAAATCGGTTTAATGTGATTTTCCACGATTTTACATAATTAAATTAATTATTCTCAGGTAGAAGAATGCCAATCTTGAGGTTTTAAAAAAGGTTTCTCTTTTCTTTTTTACCCAGGCAGACAATGGGTTTGGGTTAATTCATTGTTCTCAAATGCCTTGAATTCTTTAAATTAATTTACATTACCATTATTACCAGGTATCTATCTGTCTAGAAATTTGTTTTTGTTAGGAGATTCTAGAGACATTCATCACGATTCAGATAAAAATGAAAAATAAAACAATAATAAACATCAATTCGGGGTTCTTTTGCAACAGGTGCTCTAACCAGCAATAAACCAAGATCGTTAGGTTAAGTATAACAGAAATATTGAAAAATAACATTAATCCACATCAAGATAATGAGTTTACAAAGTGTCCTTTAAGCTTATTCTCTGCTACCCCTATCATCATTAGTTGCCAAAGTCATTTTAGAGAATATTTTCCATAATATTCTAAGTAAAAACCATACATAAAAATATTCAAGTAATGGCTATGTAAATATACAAATGCGCAGCCTTATCTAAAATATTCATTTTTTTGATGCTTAATTTTTTTTAGACCCCCCACTCCCATCAAAAAAATATAATAGTTTCCACTTTGATCCAAATGGAATATTAATGTCTCTATTTAATGGCATGTAGTGGCTATTTCGTTTGTCGCATTTCCCTTTCCCTAAATATGAATGTGTATAATATTTATTCAATGGTGTGTACATAAAATTTAATTTTCAATCAATATTAATTGCATTTAAAATCGAATAAAATTGAAATTTATTTCTTGCGGGTCAATTTATCAACATTCTGGATGGAATTCATTATATTATGATAGTAGAATATTCATTTATGAATAAGTTACCTTTCCTAGGATTCACTTCTTATTCTGAAAACAGTAATTTTGTAAAAAACAATCTATATTTAATATTATATAGAATAAATTTTTTTTATAAATTGTCATTTTAAATTCAAATTTGATATTCTTAATGATTAATTATTTGGAGAAATCCTTTTAATTGAGAGATGTTTGTGAGGGGTCAGTGATCCTAATTAGATCAATGTTCTCATAATGTATTTATTAATTGAATGAAAAGAAAAATTTCCTGTATTTGTACTTGAGACGTTGCGCATATCTAGTGAGAGCACACCAAGATTTATGTACCATTTTATATTTCATATAATTTTGTATATTATGATAAAATCCATAACAACTCTGCCTGCCTACAATTTATTTATAAAATTAATGGTGTCGCTAATACTGTAAGATATAATTTTATAATTAACAACTTTGTATTTTTACATGTGTGCTCGCTTTTTTCAACTCTTAGGAACTGATGATGGCATTATTTAATTAAAGCCGAAACGTTTTCCATAATTGGGAGTTTTTTATTCAGCAGAGGCTACCCATTGGCTGAATCCCTCTCCATACTTAATTATGCCTACGGCACGCCTGGCACCGCTCGGCCCTGGCGGGCAGCGTCTCGAGAAGTGATTATTTGCTTCCGTAATTATATGTTTTGGAAAAAATATTTTTTTGAATAATGAATATTGATCAAAGAAAGATGAAAAAATATCATTAAATGCTTTATAAATACTTTATTAGAGCATGCAACCATTTCTCTCGAAGTTCCCGATCGGTTGGAAACTTTTTTCTATTTTAATAATACATTTCAATATTTAAATTTATCTAAAAAGTGTCTCTAAATTAATTATATATAATAATTTTATAATTAATTTATCTACTAAAATTTCAAATGACCCGCGCAGTAATAAATTAAGAATTAATCTCATTATCCCATTAAATCATATCTCATTAAAACTTTATATTATAAATTAAATATATATAATATATATATATATTTTAAAATTAATTTGTCTTTATTAAAATTTTAAGAATTTATATTTTTCTAAATTCAAAAAAAAAAAATTCGCGCTATGAATTATTTCCAAAAAATTAAATATATATTAATATATAATATATTTAAAATTAATAAATTTGTCTATTAAAATTTCAAATGAGACACGGGGTAAATCTAATATTCTAAGCTATATAGAGGAATATATTAATATATAGAGATATTATAGATACCTATATAATATAGAGAATAGAGATGTTTTATTTGTAAAATTTGACAATATAACAACTGTCATTGAATATTAGTTGGTTTTTCTCCCACATGTTCACCTTGCTGCGCTACGGGTACTGTCTGACAATGGCTTTTATATATGGGATATAGATACAGCCATCAAAATTGTATCAATTATATAGAATGATCATAAAAATCCATAGTCTGCATAGGAAAGTGGCTTTTGAACTTTTCTATATTATGGAACACTTTTGATTATCATAAAAATTTGCCGAACACCAGAATCAATAGGGTCATAAAACTCATAATAAAAATACCTAGGTCCATACTTTTTATTAAAAATTAAAGAAATCACATTGCGTATTTGTAAAAAAAATTGTGTTTGTAAAAATTGTATGTAAAATCCTAGGCCATTTGGCACACACATTTAAAATAATATTGCTTTAATTTTACCTAAAATACAAATATCTACGAATCGATAATTACAATTTAAAAAATTTGTTCTTTAACAATGGACGAATTTCCATTAAAGAAGACATTTTGGTTGTAATGGAAAATCGTCCCTGAGTTAATTGAAAAGTTTTTATTTTGCTGAGAGTAGCAGAGTTGTTGATCCATAAAGAGAAAAAAAGATGTTGTTCTCTGCTTGATGCTCAAGAAGACATTTCAATGAGACATCAGAATGCACGATGTTTCGTCCCCCTATTTCTGGAATCGTTTTCAAGTTACAGATTGAAGTGTTAAGATGAACTAAAAAGGCTGATTTTGGTTTTCAATTTTTTTTTTTTTGTACAGACAGTATGATTAACTGTAAAATTTAAAATCTCAGAATATTAAAATTTAAATAATTGCATCCTCAAAATTTTAAAAAATTGAAAAGAAATAAAACCTTGTGCATTTTGAGGAATTTATCTCATTAAAATGTGTAATCTAAATGGTTTCAGCCGAAAAAACTTTTTTTTAGCTAAAAAATTATAAGTATGTACTTTCTTTTAGAGAAGGACTGGTAGAATTCAATAGAGAATTAATGGAATGTTTGTAGTAGATATAAAAAATTGTTTATTGGAAAATAATGTTCTTTCTCTTGAAAAACCATGTTTTGGAAGATCTACTCTGCTTCTTCAGAGTTCAAAAGTGTCAACGGAGAAAATTTACTTCTTTCTTAAGGGCCCTTTAATAGTTTTCTGGGGCTCTAATTTGCCAGTGAGAAATTCAGATCAAACACTTTATTGGATTTTCTTAACCGAGAATTTGGTGAAACATATTTAAATAAAGTAGATAAAATTTAAAAAACTTTTTATGAAAAGGATTTAATTTATCAGCTTTTAATTTCTTTGATATTAGTTGAAATATTTTTATATTGCATTATCAGAGGGGAGTCTTAATTTCTTTGATATTAAGACCAGATAAATTAAATTCTTTTCATAAATAATTCGGTTTTGTCACCGCGAGTTGTATTTTTGAAAAAATTCCGTCTTTTTTTCAAAAAGAGATACTCATTCTCATTCTCTGCTTTAATTAAAAACCTTTTAAAAAAATTAAAAAAAAATTTTAAATATAAAATTCTAGATAGGTATCACAAAAATAAAAGACAAGATGCTTGTTAGCATGACTCTATATATTATATTTCAGGGTACTAGCCATCTTTAGGAGAACACAGAGAAAACTGAGAAAAAATATAAAATTGTATAGAAGTAAAATTTTTTAACTTAAGCAATAAGAGACTCAGGGGACCCTAAAATATTAAGTTCTGTAAAAATTTCCCCTTCGAATTTTTTCACTAATACAAGATTTCCATCATCATCGATTCTTTTAACGAAAGTAAAAGGATGCTTACGAATTTTAACATACATTAAAAAAAATTATGGTGTGTTCTTAAGACCACAAGACATAAGTTAAAGCTTATATGGCATTCTATTCTATTATAATATTCTTAAATTATTAAAATTTATATTTTTATAAAAAATAAATTTTTTAATTAAACTTTTAATTTAGCCTACGGATAAATCGAAAAATAGAAATACGTAGACCAAAATTCTGAATAAAAAACTAAACATTAAATATAATAATATTATATTTAAAAATAACATAAATATATATTTAACAACCCCAAAAAAATAATTAAAAATTTTATTTTTAAAAAAATATAAATTTTAATAATTTTATTATTTTTTGAAAAAGAATAATTAATATATTTTCCTACAATGATTGAACTGGCACTGGACCACAGCTCAACCGTGACTAGTGACGGCTCAATCCCATTTACTGGCCAGGAAAATAAAATGTACATGAGCGCCAAAATTCAAATATAAGAAATTAATTTGAGCTTACAGTTAATTAAAGGAATCGTAGGGAGTTGGACAAGACTTTAAATTAAATTAAATATAAGTTTTGATTAAATATGCCATACGTTTCGTTGCTGTTTTGCAACTTCTTCACTGGCTCATTTATTAAACTTATTTGTCAGGATTTTTTACTACGAGAAAAAACATTTCAAACAGTATTCCTTTTTCTATCACAATTCATTCAATTCATCAACTAACATAAAATATAAACCTTTTAAACAAATTAATTGTTTTTTGTCAAAAAACTAAAAGAATCAAATTGAACAAAGAATTATTTTTTATTTATATTATATTTAAATACAGTTAATGTTGCAACGCCATCTGTGGCTTGAATTGGTACTAACCGTGACGCGTTATGCGTGGCCCAATTCCATTTACTGCCAAGTAAAATAAAAAGTGTGCAAAGCGCGCCAAAAGAAGTTATCACTTCACAAAATAAACTTCTATTTTGAAAACCCAATCTGCGAACTTCCTGTATAATGGAGATCGAGATGGAGTGGAGGGACGGACTGTACATTAATTATAGAAGCAACATTGGTATTTACGTTGATGGTGTTTGTCTTCGAGTTGTATCCACCCTACTGCTCCTTCTGACACCTCTTATCTCAAGCCACGGGGTTGTTAGACCTGATGATGTCGAGATTTACTAGACATAATACTATATATATTTGTATAATTGGAGATAGCTGCCTTGCTGCGGCCATGTAATTCAAATTTTCGGAATTTAATAGACGAATATCCATTTCTAAGTTGGCCATCATTTTGAAAATGGAATTTATTTAAATGGGAAATTAATTCAATTTAGGATTAATTATAATACCAGAGTTGAAATATTACATTTCACTTTGAATTTTCAATTATAATATTATACAACGCTTTATATAAAATTATGACCTTTTGTTTCATCATTCGGAATATAAAGGAATTTCTTGAAAGTTTAACATTTTTCTATAATATACCCGAATCAAAGATCTTTTTAGATATCTTTAAAAAAATTAAATTTTCTACCAGTTTGAAAATTTTTAAAAATATTGAGTGACCTCTTGAAATTTTATCGAGCTGGTGAGGATTTTAAAAACATGTTAAATTAACATATTTTCATTTTTTTTTTTTTTTTTTTTTTTGGGGGGGGATACCTTAATGCTCAGTTAGAAATTTTTACTCAAGATATAGATTCCTATTCTTGTTTGTTTGTTTGCTTTTGACGCATATACTCTGAAAATCAGTGGTTGTTGGTGACTTTTCAACCAGGGATGCTGTCCAAAAAGTATCCTTCTGTTGAGGTGTGGAATTTGGGTTCTTCAGATCCCACCGCTGCACCACCACTGTTGAGGTGCGGAATTTGGGCTTAGGGGTTGTTTAATTTAATAGCTGCCACCACGGATGGGGTGAAATGATTTAGTTGATTTACGAAGAATATTTGTTTATTGGTAAAAAAAGATAAAAGATATAGGGAGAGTAGGAGTCAGAAATTAATTCTTGAGAGTTAAACTCCACAGTCCCTGTGATGAAAATCGACCCTCTTCCACAATGAATCAGCCTGTCCTATAAGAAAATCTTCAATTTCTCCTAATTCTATTGCTATAAGCAAGCTATGACTTGTCTATAGTACTCTTAGTTATTTCCGATCTTATATATCGAGAGTTCTTTGAAATGGATTAATCCAAAGATTCCCGAATCATCTTGATTTATTCCTTTTTGTATTATTACTATATTAATAGTTCCTCTGCGAGAACAATTTTTATTCAACTAAAACTCGTCCGAACTTGTCTTTGACATGCTTGAATCGGAAGAAATACCAGGCAGGGACTGGAAACCTTCTATCGGCACCCATTTCGGAAAAATCATTCATTTTAATTTCCCCTTGAAACTATGCGACAATTTTAATTCATTTCGAGAACGATCTAATTTTCAAAACAAAAAAATGTTATTTATAAAAATATTTGAAATTAAGGATAATAATTTGAAAATTTAAAAATCCCCCTGCCATTTTGAAGTCGATATTTATGAAAATACTCTTAATGTTTGAAATTTTAGGGATGCACTGCATCCATGGACCGCACGCCACTGCTGAAAATACTTAAAAAATTGAAATTTATACAGATATGTTGTACATAATTATGTATATGTTATTTCAAGTGATATACGTTATGTACCATTTATCAAAATGACCCTGAGTAGTGATGTTAAATTGAAGTTATTCGGAGATACCAAAAATATCTACTTTATATAGGTACGTACATATATCTTTGATTCTGATTTAACCTGAAATATTTTAATTCTCCTCTTTTTACTTAGGTCTTAGGTCAATATTGTATCACAACTTATTGCTTCCATATATTAATAATAAAACTGTCTTTATTAGAGCCGTTTTCGAGAAACCGATTCTATATAAATAAAATATATATATATATTTAATAGTATAAGATAGATATATTTTATTGAGATTATTTAAAATCTCTGAACATAGATGCAAAAACAGGGTATATGTGAAAAAAGTATTAAAATTTCTAAAAAATTAGTTATTTCTTTATTTTATTCTAAAGGTTTAGGTATATGTCGATCTTAAAGTCGGATTTTCATTTTTTTATTTTCAATCAAAATCCTCTGAGCTCTTTTTTTTCAAATTTCAAATAATTCAATAATTATGATTAATAATCAACGTCACGTATGGTTTTCTAAGCGATTAGAATATTTCCTTGTTCTATATAATAAAGTAAAAAAACGAAAAAAAAAACGCTTAAAATTTTTTTATCTCTGCTCTTTGTATTTATATTAAAAAAAAAAACATCGTCTGTTAGCAGAGATTCATTTGGAGTGAATTTTTCACTTTTTCCTCTCTTTTTCACTCTTTTTCGTTTTTGATTATCAATCATTTCATAGTAATTACATTAATCTATAAAATATGTTAAAAAGTTAGATTGTATGTGCTTAATTGGGTATGGCAGAAGGAGGGGGCTGGTCACGTGGTCGAAGGGGGGTTCCAATCGACATGCATTGGAAAACGACTCCGCCAATTGGCGCTTGGGGTAATCACGAAAACAAATGAATTATGCAAACTTTTTCATCTAACTACGAGGAGGGGGTACATACCCCCACCAGTATAACAACCCACTCTCTCAACCGAATGAATATTTTACCCGTTAATAAATAATCCTACGGACATGGGGGGAAATTTGTGTCAGGTGAAATTTTACAGAGGTAGCAAAAGTAAAATAGAGGAGGAAAAATAGTCCGGGAACAAACGAAACGAACGGGAGTTCGGTTGTTGGTAAACAAATAGGTCATTAGTCACTTTGATAAAATATTAAGGGACCAGCCAACCACACTAAATGATTATAGAAAAACGATTTGGTTCTAATTCAAGTGGAATTTTATTTTTATCCCGTCGTGCTGCTAAATATTTGATAATCGAGTATCAAAAATAGATGATAATAGTGGTGGAACGGCATTAATGACAAAGGGAATAATCATTCGAAATATTATACACCAATCGCAGCTCTAATGGTTATAAATATTCTAGGTATTTACACTCGTGACAATGTTTTTTTTTCCATTAATTCACAATGAGGGATAGGGGTCATATTAGGGATATCTATATTTTATTAAATTAACACAAACGAGTTCTCAATTAGGTGCGTAATTATGCGGGAATTTCGATTGAACTCATTATCATATTGCGCAGTGGTTATGAATTTTATGCCGATTAAAATTTTAAATCCCGTGTCAAATGGGCCAGGCCCCTTTATCCGGGATTTTTATTCTAAAGAATCTAAAATATCAGTGTTATTGTGTATTGCGTACCTAGAATCTTCCGAAATCATCTAGCTAGACACAGACTCGATATAGGGTATTTAAATGTACATATGTTAAATTTCTTTTTAAACTTTTTTACAGTATTTTCATGATTCTATTAAAAATTATTATTATTATTTTTATGTGATGGAAAGGCATCCCAAGGATAGTGAAAAAATTCTCTCGAATGAAATAGATTTATTGGATATTCATTTTTTTCCATCACTCAAAAACCAACGTTTCGGAGGATTTTCCCTACTTCATGTGTTTAAAGGGGCAATTGAGAAAAAAATACAATATATTTCTCCTCTTTTAAACTCTGAAGAAGGTGAGGAAATTCTCTGAAAAGTTGGTTATTGAGTGATGAAAAAATGACTATCCGATAAATCTATTTTATTCAAAAGAATTTTTTCACTATCCTTGGGCTGTCATTCCATGACTAATCAATTAAAATTTCTACCAGTCCGTTTCTCTCTTAAGAGAAAATTTACAAATATGATTTCCAAAATTATTTAGTAATCTATTCTCAAACGCCTCCCAATCAATTACAAACCCTAGGGTCGAAAATAATTTTTTCTTGGTGGATATAGGTGCTAAAGCTCTTATGACAAAGCATTGCAGTACATATGCAAAGATCCCAGGTTCGAATCCTGGCTGATCCTTTTGTCTATAATACAAAAATCTTTTCTTCGTTCGCTAATTTAATTAAATTATTTAGTAACTTACTTTCAGTTCAGTTTCGAAGTTAGGCAAGCAAATAGGACAATTTATTAAAATGCCAAATGAAGAATCAAATGACCAAATATCTGAATTCAATGAAGAAAATATTATTGATATTATCATTTCCATAGTAACAGAACCATATAAAATGTATTTTTATATGCTTCTTTACTGTAAAACTTTTCAAGGAATTAACTGGACTATAAATTTATCTAACATGTAACGAAAATCAAACATAAACAAATAAAAGAGTGAATTTTATGCAAAGAAATTGCCCACGTGATGTGCTTATAGAAATACGAGAAAAATTCAGTTTCTTAACTGAAAGATTTGAAACTTAATAACGGAAGACAGAAAACCAGGTCAGGACCTAATGCTAGTAGCACTGTCCAGAAACTGGCTAGTTAAATCAGGGGCAGATTGTCACTCTACATTAGCCAAGCAGCGCTGCAAATGGATCTCCGTTGAGATATTTCACCTTCTGGATAGACGTATGATCGGTATGCAGTTTGACTTGATTCACGATAATTTCGTAAAATAGTACACATAAGTCCAAGAAAATGTTCAGAATAGGTCCCAAAGTTGCCTTCCAAGCTTCATTACTTTTAGTTGCAGACTCGATCCCAGCGGCAAGAGAAGCATGATGACGACCTAGAAAATTTATTCTAACATATTATTATTTGTGTTCTAAAAATTTAGTGGCATTTATTTTTGTAAAATTATTATTGAAGATTTGTAAAAAATGAATATTAGGCCTACGAATGAAATAAAAATGGCTTACATAAACACCTTCAACTACAACTCATATGCCTAGAATTTTTATTTGGAGCTGGGAGTGACAACCCCTCCCCCCCCCCACAGAATTTCACTAAAATTAAATATTGGATTTCAAGTAATAAAGGGTATTTTTATTACTTTCACATTTACCATATATGCTATAGAATATAGTAATGTGAAGTATTACGATCGCCTGCCTGGGTCCTGACCTTTGAGAGCTTCTATATCAGAGATGAAAAAAGTTATTTTCATTTTGTAACCGGATATTGTGGTCCCCAGGGGTCAAAAAGGGGCCAACAATTTATTGCTCTATACTTATGTATGTATGTACCCCGCTTCGTTTCGAAACCATAAGTCCCAAATCTACGAAATTCGAAACTTAAGCTAAATATAGGATAGAAGGAGTACAGTAAACTTTTGGTTGAAATCATAAAACTGGAAATGGACATTTAGGTACATGAAATATATATATATTTTTTTTATTCACTCAAAAACGGAACTAACCAATTTTTTTAATTGGTGTACTTATCAAGTGTCATGAGTTAATAGTAGTGTATAAATTTTAATTCGATTGAAATAAAGGAAGGGGGTTTAAATTAGAAGTGTCGCGATGATTTCAAATAAGTTAGAATGTGAAAGTCGTATGGTGACCACACCAGTTGATTTATGAAATTTCCAGACTTTCGACCTATAACTGGTAATTGTAAAAAAAATATTGCACACTGAGACCCCTATGGGCCGGGGGTAGAATTGGTCCATAGTATCCTCTGCTTGTCGTAAAAGGCGACTAAAAGGGGTTGGATGGGAGGCTAACAAGCTCACTCCGTAAAAAAACCTCTCAGTCATGGAAGCAAACATTTGCTTCCATTCAACAGGGAGAAGAATATTAAGACACCTAGATAAAATAAAAATAATAAATTAAGATTCTAAAGAAAAAAAAAATTATTCTTTGAGAAGCTTCTCATATAAGAAACTTGGATTATATGTTTACTTGGCTGCTTCGCAGCCAAGTAAACATATTTACACTTTACGCCTTTACGCTCGATCTGAGTGTAGCAAAACCGCCTGGTTTTCATTGGGAGTTCCCCAGCCTCTCCCTAAGTAAGTTCTTTGACTTCTTACTAATAAAAATTTGGAACTCATATATATATTTCATTGATGCATGGGATGCAATCCTCTCCTCTGAAGCAATTTTTAATCAGTTCATAAAAATTTATTCTGGAATTTCATTAAAATCCCTATCAGAATTTTAAACAATAGAATTTTTGGCAGATATTAAATAAAATAGAATCTGAATTGATTCTAAAATAAGAGAGAAAAAATTTTTTGATTAACTTCGTTGACAATCATCAACTAATAAACATATCAATTAAACAATAAAATGTCAATTTCAAACCTTAAAATGCAACAATGGAAATATTTGAATTCAATTTTATCATATTTCAACTGAATTTTGAATAAAAAGTTTCAATTAAATTACATACACATTGCTATTTGCTTGGTGCAATTCTTAAAGCCATTTATTTAATCATTTCTTATCAAGAGATGCTTGTCCGAAGTAATTTAAAAGGCCTATTTTCCGAGCCTCGTCTCTGGGAGCTCCGTAGCTCAGTATAACCTATATTAATTTTCAATTTAATTATTCAGACCCATTCTGGTTCGATCCTAAGTCATGCGTAATACCTAAATTATTATTTTTATAAAATGTATATATTTTTTTTTTTTCAAATTATTTTAAAATATTGATTTGCTTAATTATTATTTCAAATCCAATACCACAAGTATTTCGATTTTTCAAATAAATTTTAATTAAAATATATATTCTGACTTCTGACAAGGCGAACCTTTCTGACATATAAATGTGTATACTTAGGGATGCTTTACCTCTATTACCCATGATTTCATGATTGCCTGCTACGTCGGCAACCTTGAGTACTCTTATTTATTTTCGGATTTCTAAGTTTCTACGATTCACGTCGATGCGCAAGCAGATTATAATAAGTATATATATAGTATATATACTTATTATAATCTACATATATATATGTGACATGTGACAACCTGTCCCCATGTCATTCACCGGCCTCCCCTGCTTCTGAACAAAAGTTTTCCCTTAATCAGAGAAATTAATTCCTTGAGTTGTGTGCTCAAGATCATTAAGTTATCGAACGATTGGTCGAAACGCGTAACATAGTGTCTTTAATTGAGTTTATTTGGGAAGCACGCAAGAAGATCAGTTGGTATCATCTCGAATCTTGCTAAACAGTCATCAGGCATCCTGCCTTGCAATCTAATGGCTCCCAAGTGGCAGGCTTCCTATCTTCCTATCTGCTTTCAGCCAATCATTATCTATCTTAATCAAATTAAGGCCAACGTGGACTTTGCTCATTAAGCTGAAAAGCATAAGGGTAGACACCCTCCCTCTAAAACACCCACCATGTAATTCCATTTGAATTCAAAATAGAAAAGCTTTTCCATTAACATTCTTAAGACATCGTAAATCTCATATCCTTAAAAAATGAATTTGTTAAATGAGAAAATAACGCGATATATAGATCTATCAATGGTAGAAATAAACAGTGAAATTTGATGGGGATTTAAAGAAATATCTCAAAAGAGGAGTCATTTGGCTCTAGTTATTCTTTATTTAAAACCTTTGTTATATTTTCTCCTTATTAAAGCATTAATTTGTCACAATTTATTATAAAAATTAACTCCACAACTCGGGGTCGGGTTAGCCGAGGGGTTAGTGTACCAGGCTGCTAATCAAGTGGACCCGGGTTCGAATCCGACTCGAAGCATCCGGATAAAAATCTGATCCTTAGATGACATAATTTAATAATAGTATCGTAAATTGGCTGATGGCTAGAGGGGCCGAAAAGCCAAAAAAAAACTCCACAACTCTCACAATAATCATATGTATAATATAGTAAAATTTGTTTAAAATTCAAGTAGGTACTCAAAGAAGAAAAAACAATGTTCCTTGTGTATAATATAGTAAAATTTGTTTAAAATTCAAGTAGGTACTCAAAGAAGAAAAAACAATGTTCCTTGTGTATAATATAGTAAAATTTGTTTAAAATTCAAGTAGGTACTCAAAGAAGAAAAAACAATGTTCCTTTACAAATTTTTAATATTACCTATATTATAACATATATACTTGATAATATATAGCATGCTTACAAAATACGTAGATTGATTTGAAATTTTGAATAGGTATTTTTTGTTTTTGAAAAATATTGAATACTAATAAAGTTATAACTAAATCCAGATTCAATGGTGTGACGTCATAAGTATGCATTAGACACCTTTCTCTCATTCGAAAATCTACGATTTTCATTTTTAAATGAACAATAACAAACAATTTAAAACCGTGTTTTGTTTCCCAATCCTCGATAAATCTACGAGTATGTATAATAATTTTTGAAAATAGCTAAACCGATTTTTGAAATACATCTAAATAAGTTCCCACACTTATTTACAATTGTCAGTAAATTCTACTTATAAGGTGAGATAATTTAAACCAAATCGTTTGAATTTACTAAGTAACATGATGTTGGCGCAAAGTAAAACATTATTTAATAATAGTTGAATTAAAAAAATTGCAAGGTGTTTTTGTACCCAAAAATTAGCACAAAATATAAATAAACCTTCACTCCCTTTTCTTTTAATTTTACATTTCTTTTTTCAAAGTATTTCTTGACCTAGTTCCCCTCTCTGTTAGCCCCTTAATCTTTAAACTCTCCCTTAAACCCACTTCTTGGAATACCCCTTAAATCTTTAAAATATTAATTTATTCTTAAAAATTTCTACCTTCATTCATATAAATTTGTAATATTGTCCCTGGCTGTATTTAGATTTTTTCTCTCCTGAAGATGATTTAAAATCTCAAAATATATAGAGTTAAATATTTAAATATATTTTATTTTATTTTTGTAAAATTCACCTTTCATTTATTTAATTTAACTAAGTATTATTAAAATCGTTTTTTTTAATTAGTCTAATCAATTTCTAGAAAAGTTTGAAAACCATTTGTATTGAAGAAGGATTATAATTCAAAAGAGATCTGAAACTTTTCAATTTACAGCTTACCATTTTTGAACTGTATTTTCATGTACTTATGTATAGTTTCTACATACTCCATGAATACAAAAGATTTTTTAACATAAAAATCGTTATTAATTATTGTACCTAAACTTAAATTGAAGCCAAAGCTCAAATCACACTCTGATTTTTTTCCTTATAAATTATAGATGCTACTCTTGAACAAAATCCCTGACCTTTTGTTAATTAAAATTTTGTTCCATTTCCAAAATTATGACAAAATTTTGTTCTTTGTCCAGGATTTTAGGAGTGGGATAGTCAAAGCTATGCCCCAGGTTAGTTGAATATCATGGTACCTTTGGAATTTTCTCTTTTGATAGAATATCTGTGTCCGTAAATTCCGTATTTTAAATATTGTTTTGTCTGTCCTATATACTGTACTGTAACAATATCTAGTTTTCAAAATATATTTTTATTTAGTTAAGTACTTTGTTTTATTTATATATAAAATCATATCTCGCTCGGATCAACGCCCAGTCCAAACCACTTGACCTATAATTTTTAAATTTTGGTAAACAATTCTCACTATTACTTAGAAATAATTTTTTGAAATTTGATCCTCAATGGAGTGAAAATTGTTAAAAAAAAAAAAAATTGAAATTCAATTCCTGTTGCTAATATTATAATTTTGGTTATAATTAGTTTTAATTTTTCAAGGGTCAGAATATATCTATTGAAATCTATCAAATTAAAATAATTTATTTAATTAAATTCCTTTCATTAAATCTCATACACCATTATTTCATTTCGAAAAAGTTCCTCATTAGTTTTAAAGCCATTTTCTCACATATTGAATTTTTTTGAAAGCCGAGCTTTTTGGGGACCGAAACGCTGCCCACCTGTCCGGAAGGCCGAATACCCGTCTCCAAGCACGGCCGAACGATCTTAGGCCAGGGGGTCAACACTTGGAAAGTGATGTAGGCCTACCGGGGTGTCTGGGGGGTATGGAATACCACCTAATAAACGGTGGGTCTGAGGGCCTCCCCCAGAAAATTTTGAAGCAAATTGGCACAATTTAACCCACTTTTAAGCAGTTTGTAGCTGTGGTTTTATTGAAAACTGAAAGAAGAAAAGAGTTCAAATTTTTGTTTCTAGTTATATGGTAATGCTTGAGTTTAGGTTCAAAAGGTAATTAAATAAAACGAAATTAATTTGCAATATATTCTTGTATTATTCTAAGCAAATATGAGTAATAAATTTATGTAACTAGGAAAACATGCGTCCAATGACCCCTTTGACCCCTAGACAAATTCCCAAGGGGGTCAGCTGATCCCTCTGACCCCACGGTCCCACCGTGCCTGTCCGTCTGTAATAGTTTACTCTTTTATAAATTGATTGTATTTGTCAAATTATTAAATTTATAATAGCCCAGATTAATTTACAGCAACGCTAACGTAATGCTGCCGACAGGAAGCGCTAATGCGTCTGTATATTTGCGGCAAATTTGAAATATAATTGTAATTTGAACTCGAATTTTGAAATGAAAGACTCCAATGAATTTTAAATTAAGAAACATTAAATATATTGATAAATATTCCCCCCCCCCCTCACCACTCAAAAATTAAATATTCAATTCGCTTTTCTTTGCGCACAGAAGAAGACATTAATCACATCTTATTTGATTTATATTTTATATATTATTTGTTTATTTTTAATAATTTGCCACTTTTTTATAATTTTTTAAAAATCTAAATATTTTGTATTCTTATTTTTTGAATTTTACAAAATTGAACGACTTAAGACACGCATGCCCGAGTTTCTCATGGTAATACTGGAGCGAGTTGTCATACAAACAACACATGATCTTTTTTAAATATTTAGAGCCTTATATCGATTATCGATCCCAAATTTTAAAAAAAATGATATAATATAATTCTCCTCCTCACACGATCCCACTTATTTAAATAAATCTATTTCCACACAAAAAATATCACAATGTTGTAGATTATAGAAAAAAAACTTCCAGATTCATATTTAGAGCCTCATTTCTGTAACTGTGTCAGGACGAAAATGAGCCGAAACTTTTAAGAGACTATGTATTTTCGGGAGTTTACAGGTATACATTTGGAGTGTGGTTTTTTAAGAGGAAAAAAAATTTTGAACCGAGACGCTGCCCGCCAGGGCACCAGCCCAGAGGGCCGAGCTTCGAGGCACGCACGAAAAGCTCGTAATTTATAAAGAGAGAATTTCTCGCGAAACGTTTGAAATATACTTTAAAAGTTTTTATAATTGTATTTTAAAAAACTTTATTTATAAAATAAATATAGTTTATAGTTCCTACTATATAAAAAATTCTCAAGACATGCTAGTCAAGATAAATAGAACATTTTTAATGAAACTTAGTTCAAAATTTGAAAGAAGATACATTTTTTGTTTTATTTAATTTACATATAAGAACTTTCTTTAGGATTACAATTTTTTATTTGAGTTAAAGAATGTTTCTAGATATTTTTTGTAATGACAAAAAGAATGCTTTCTTATATATCCAAACACACATTGAAAGATAGATTCTTCTATGATTTAAAATTCCAAATCGAATCAGAAACAAACAGCTCAGCGCCCCTTTAAGCTTATTATCCAACTTTATTCTGTTTTATAGACCATTCTTTGTCTTTCGACAAAACAAAATAACTAAACTTTTATTTGTTCGTGAAATCCCGAAAGAAACAAAAAAAAAAAACCAAACCGGGACAAAATTACATGAAAAGTTTTTTTTTCTTTTGTATAAAATTCGAATCGTGCTTGGAAAATTTGAATCACACCCCCGTCTCGTCCCCCTGTCGGCATTGAAACATTTATCATTGCTGTTTCGAAACTTAAAAATGATTGTACCTGCCGGGAAAACTAAAATCTTCTCTCTTTTCTATATACAACATAGAGGGGAAATATATATAATGGTATATATAAAGTTTTCATCGTTATTCATATTTCTTGTCGGTCATCATTAATCAAGGAAAACATTTTTGCTGTCATCCGGCGGATTCTCTCCTATCTCCGAATGCCGCCCATCGCTCCAATGGGCGGCATACCTACTAACGGTAGATAATAATCAAATGACAGACAAACCTAACTAAAATACATTGAAAAGCTTTGAATATGAACAGATTGATTTATAGGAAAGCTTTAAAAACTGAGGAGAGATTGAAACTTCCATGTTCAAATTGATGATTTGTATTATAATAGCCTTAGAAAAAATTAGTGTTTTGTACAAACGTAAAACAGAACCTTATTAGTGTCACTACACGTCTGTTTACCTGCCAGAGCATTAAAGCTTTAAAGCTAAATGAGATTCGTACAAGCTTGAAATTTACATTTTGTGTCTATTTTCTCCAAAATTAGTATTAGAATTCTTTTAATTATTTTTGAAGTGATAACTTCTTTTGGCGCGCCTTGCACACTTTTAATTTTACTTCGTAGTAAATGGGATTGAGCCGTCTTGCGTCAAGCATCACGCGTCTTTTTTAAATTTTGGCTCTCGTGTACATTTTTATTTTCCTGGGCAGTAAATGAGATTGAGCCGTCACGCATCACATCACGCGTGCGTATGTTTGGGATGTGGTCTAGTACCAGTTCAATAATTGTCGGAAAATATATTAATTATTCCTTTTCAAAAAATAAAAAAAATTATTAAAATTTATATTTTTATAAAAAAATTTCAAGTAAACTTTTAATTATTTTTTGGAATTGTTAAATATATATTTATGTTATGTTATTTTTTAATATTATATTATTAAATTTAATTAGTTTTAGTTTTTTTTTTTATTCAGGATTTTGGACTTAATATCTACGACTAAGTCAAAAAATAGGAATATATATATTTAAGAATCCCCAAAAAAATAATTAAAAGTTTACATAAAAAAATTTATTTTTTAAAAAAATATAAATTTTAATAATTTTAGAATATTAGAATTATAAATGCCATATAAGTTATCACTTCTGTCGTGTGGTCATAAGCACAGACCCGAATTTTTTTATTCTCAAATCAGTTTCAATAATTCATTAAAAAAAAAATTCATATTAATATTTGATCTATTGAATTTGGATGTATTTTTTGGATTTATTGAGTGATGTATTGTTTTGTTTTTTAGTTTTCAAGATGAAATGAAAAATATTTAAACTGAAGATGGGTCAACTTTTAATTCGAAATAATATTTAGAAAACAGAACAAAAGAAAAATTGAGTTTTTGATTTTAATATCCAAAAAAAATTTTCATTGATTTTGAATTGAATTTAAAAAATAATTAAATATGATTGAAAAGTTTTTGTTTTGCCGAGAGTAGCAGAATTGTTGATTCACAAAGAAAAACAAAGAGGTTGTTCTCTGCTTGATGAAAATAAAGATAACAAAAGATAGATATGTGTGTATGTTTATTTGCATCAAGCAGAGTACAACTCTCTTTGTTTCTCTTTGTAATTAAATATGTTTTTAATAATTAATTCGAAATGTTATTTTGCCATAATTTGAGATAATTAATTTCTTAATGGTGAAATATCAAAAATATTAACCGACTCTTAAGAAGATAGATTTATTTTTTAACTAAAAGAATCTGAAAAAAAAATACAATACGCAACTGAAACTGGTTGGTTATAGAATTAGAATTGCAAACTAGATGATATAAATTATTTTCTTTTCACTTTCACTTACCCATATTTACATAATATTTACATACACTTACTTAGCGCAAATATTGTGATTAGATCAAAAATTAAAAAATAATGTATGAAACATAAGCATAAAAATGAATAGATTTGGTATAAATTTACAGAAGATTTCAAATTCACAGTAAAGTAGAGGCACTGCTTGAACGCTCGATTTCCAATCACCATCGCCCTCGCACAAAGGCCCAAAAGCTTGATGTACTTCTTCTAGCCTATATCAAGCTTAAGTTTCGAATTTCGTGTCTCTGAGACTTATGGTTGCGAAACGCAAGGGGGGAGGGTTAAATTCTTAAATACGTAAACATCTACTTCCGGTTTTTCTATTTTAGCCAAAATCTTGTTATACTTCTTGTAGCCTCTATATAGCTTAGCTTTCAAATTTCAAGCCTCTGTGACTTTCCGAAAACTTGATATGAACGATTAAAATATTTATTTTAGGACAATCCTAATTTACAACCCCTTCCTTTTTTACATCGGATTAAAAATTTGACACAACTAATAACTCATGACATTTGATAAATGTACTAATTTTTAAAAAATCATTACAGCCGTTTTTGAGAAAATAAATTAAAACGAAAAATCTTTCATGTAAATGTCCACTTCCGGTTTTTTGATTTCAACCAAAAGCTTGCTGTACTCCTTCTAGCCTATATTGTGCTTAAGTTTCGAATTTCGTATCTCTAAGACTTATGGTTGCAAAACGCAAGGGGGGTACATACGTACACACGTACTAACCAATTGATTTTGGACCACTTTTTGGCCTCTGGGGACCATAATTTTCGGTTTTATGTCCTAAATTCAGGTTCCAACTATTAAGGGCAACGATTCCTTCCACCTAGAAGTTACAAAATGAAATTAACTTTTTTTATCTCTGAGATACAAGCTCTCAAAGAGTCAGGACCCAGACTGGCCATCAAAATACTCTCCCATTATATAGAATATAAATGTGAAAGTAATTATAACCTAAATGAAGGTTATAAAGTGAGAGATGATTAAAATATAGTACAATTTAAAAAAACAAGATCATTAATAGTATAAAAAATAATACCTGTAAAAATATTATGGACAGCAAATGCCATCTGTTAGAAGAACTATGAACTAAAGTTAAGTATTTTTCTAAAGTATTATTATATAATCTTTAGAAATTAAATTAAAACTTAATATACTAGATAAAGTTTTATAATGAAGAAAAAACAATCTTATGATATTGAAAAAAATCTAAATTCTGATAGGCAATCATCATATTAAGCGTCATTTTATTATATGTTCTGTGGCTTAGCCAGAAAATTTTCATGAGGGGGGGGGGGGGGGGGTCAAAATCCACAAAGCAAAATATTTAGTGGGATTTTTTTTGTATTAAAACAAATAGTCCAATTAAATTGTGTTTTTACCCGAAAAGTTTTGAGGAAGCTGTAATTTCTTAGATCCTTTATATTTTTGAGTGTGTTGAATCCGAATCTAACCAAAATTTACTGACGGAACATTGTCAAAAATGCAAAAAATCTCATTTTTGGCGGTTATTTTGCTTATAACTCGAAAACTATCAACTTTTCGTAAATAACCTTCCCATTTAAAATGAAAGTTCATAAAATTTTCTACAAATTTCTTCATTTAGGTTTTTTTCTCCGACCAACCGTCGGGCTCAAGCGCTAATTGAAAATTGTCGTATTTTTTCTGTTTCCCCAAATCCCAAAAACTCGCACTTTTTTGGAATTTTTCCCATTTTGACGATGAAAGAGCAGGTTTTCGACAAAGACCACTCTATGCATTTTTAAGCTAGATTGAATTTTCTATAATTAAAACAAAGTTTCATCTTAATTGGATAATGGTAACCCGTGCCGCAATGAGGTTGAAGTTTTGAAAAACTACAATCTTTTGCAAAAGATCGCAGTTTTTCCTTCCTAAAATGAAAACCACTGATCCGAGAAACTTGATTTCTGTCTCATTCTCTAGAAAATTTTGTTGAGTTGAACGTTTTATTGGTCTATTTTTTTGATTAAGTCTTATATTTATAGATATCCAGAATTTTCCATGAAACTTTTGAGGTTTCGGATATATCCTGTCATAGAAAATGCTGGATATATAGTTTTCATTTTATGAAGGATAAACTGCGATTTTTTTCAAAAAATTGTAGTTTTTCAAAACTTCGACCTCATTTCGGCACAGGTTATCATTATCCATTTAAGATTAAACTTTGTCTGAATTATAGCAAATTTAGTTTAAAAATGTAGTAAGATTTCGAGCTAAAAAAATTACGGAAATTTTCATTATAATATATTTTTATATATTTATATTTATTTATCTATTTTATGCATTACAAATAGTAGGATAAAGTCAATTTTAATTTAAAAGAAGCATCCCCTATGGGTTTTATAAAATAAATAGCCCATAAATAGAACGGATTTAAATAGATAATTTTTTAATTAATAATCAAATGGGGGGGGGGAGGGTTGGCCCATGCGGTTGAGGGGTCAGCTTCGAATTAAAATAGCTCTTTTTCAAGACGCTTCAAGATTTTTTTTTATTTACTTAAAATTAATTTTTAATTTTATTTAGTCTAGCAAAATACGTTCATTTTAAAATCTCCATGTTTTTTTTTAATTTTCAAAGTTATATACGTATATTATATTATTAGTATTTTTTTGTGAGTTTCTAATAAAAGTTTAATAAGATATTATACATTTCGACCTCTTCAAAAAAAAGTTAAAATTAATCTTACTGTAGGATACGAGAACTAAACTTTTTA
Source organism: Forficula auricularia (assembly GCA_024734495.1). Taxonomy (NCBI): domain Eukaryota; kingdom Metazoa; phylum Arthropoda; class Insecta; order Dermaptera; family Forficulidae; genus Forficula; species Forficula auricularia. The sequence continues at coordinate 30,666 of JALMQS010000382.1, forward strand.
TAGAAGGATTAAGAAGTTGCATATGTTCAGGGGGTTTCGAGATGAAAATTGAAAAACAAGGGCGTCATCTCTATAAGAGAATAGATGCTGTTTTTTCTCATTTCTTATTTATTCTTCTATCGATATTGTGAGATTTTATTCTCTACTCCTTTCAATATAAAATGTTTTTTAAAAATAAAGATTCATTTTCACCTTGATGTTTACCGGTCAGAAATTTCCGATCGACTGATAGGTGAACAGCGGAGACAAGCCCTTTTATAATCACGTGCCGCGAGGCGCGAATATTTACGCATTCGTCAACCGCAAGCCGCGACCAATTAACCAATCAATTAATTGCTAATAGAGACGCCAGGCTTATAAAGGCAGCAAGCCTCTCGACGCAAAATCAGTTGCTGAACCTCATCGAAGGGGTCAACTCTCCGAGGTGATTACCTGGGAACGATTTAATAGAGAGACGGCTTGTCTCTATGTCATGGCTCTCTGAAGCGAAGAAGTAATCTTATACACGTTGTGTTTAAAGTTTGCCAAGAAATTGTAACGAAAAGACAATTAATGCGGGCTTTGTACCATTATTTTATTAAAGCAAATTTCTACTGCCTTTGTGCAAATTATTATTTTAAAATAGAATTTTCTGGCTCCACGCCACCAAAAGAGACTTTAATCTCTGAATATCTCCCTTCCAAGCCCGGCGAGGATCCTTCTAACTAACCCTTCGAGCCAAAACTAAAATTCATCCATCATCTTAATAATTTCCTAGAATATAATAATAAAAAATAAATAAATAAATAAATACAAATTCATATTTTGTTTCGTTATTTCATGATTAGTTCTATTAATGGTTTTCAATTTCAACCATTTTATTAATATTACAAAAATAAATAAATAAATGAAAATTCCAGTTTTATTATTATATTAGATGCACATTATTCTTTAAAATAAGGTTCAATTGAATTTTATTCAAATAAGTTTATTTTTAATTAAATGAACATTCGTCTACATAAATCGTATGAATATTAAATATTGGGCTTTTACCTAATTAATCAAATCGAGGGAGCAGCACTGGAACCATCTAATTAACATGTCTCTCGTTCAAGACACATTAGTATTATTATCATTTGTTTATTTTAATTTTATATATTAAAGGGTTTGTTCAATCACATCAAATAAATAAATAGAGTAATTTTAGACAATTAACATGATTTATTAGATAGATTTACCAAACAGTTTTGGTCACCCTGGAAGACCATCTTCATGCAGTAGTACTTTTATATATAAAATTATACAAAATAAAAATCATAAAATTTCACATTCATACATACAATTTCGATCAGGATTTGGAATTTGTCAATCTGCATATCGACGCCTTAGAGTGTAAACCTGCTAAATCTATTTTTTATCATCTATGACATATTAATACCGTTCGAAAGAAAAAGAGATGCAACATTGTCCAAGTAAAAATGCTACTTAAAATTACGATCGTAAGTTGTAGAAAAAATGTGAAAAATAGTTTCTTTCTATAAGAACAATATTAAATTTTGTTTGTTTTTTATCTGCACTGTAAAATTTCCTTGTTGTGAGTTAGCAGGTTTACACTCTAAGGCGACGATATATAACTCATTCTTAATTTATTAATATGAATATTTCAACAATTTTCATTAGATAAATAATTTATTTATTTTATTTATTGAATTATCTAAATCATAATATATGTTTTTTATATTAATTACTGAAATTTACCAGATATATTTTTGAGAAAATTTTGAGAATAATTAGGGCTCAATAGACATAAAAAAAGAAAATATTTAAAAATGACACAGAAAACGATTGAAGACTATACTTATTATACGTATAGGCACAAAATAAAACAACATAATTTCTTTAAAACCTGAAGTGAAAAGTTTTCAATTAAATTAATTTGTTCCATATAATTTATACTTTTTATATTCATGGCTATATTCCCCGTATACATTGATTCAATTAGACTTTTTAATTATCTTAGAAAATCAAGATAAATGATCAACTACTAGATCAGAAATGTTATGAATTATTTATTATGTCATAAGTGTTATTTCACCCTTTCGGAGAATTGAATTTTAGTTCCGAGTTCAATTTCCGAAGTGGTAAAACAACCCTTCTGACATAATAAAAATAATTCATAACATCTCTGATCTAGTAGCTGATCAACTCTCTTGATTTTCTATAGCAATTTCACAGCTACTAGTTTCGGCTTTTATATACATTTTGGATAAATGGCCTTTGATTTCTCCCCTTTGAATTAAATTGTTTTGAGGTAATAGCTAGAACAAATTCTCTGGCCTCTGATCTAGAAGAAAAGAGAAAATAATCCTGTAGGATAGACTAGAGTTGTTTCAGAATGCTTTTAGGTTGAATAACCACCCAGGGGCTTCGAGATTAACACTTCCAATTCCATTTAATTTTGTTCAAATTATTGTAGGCTAGCTTGTACAAACACTTGAAAACGATTAAAGAATTAGGTATCAAACCGATTACTTGCAATTATCTCATTATTTATTAATTTTCTGAAATTATCTCATTATTTATTAACTTTTTCAACGTTTCCCAGTCTAGACAATCAATACAAAGGATTTGTAGCATTTATTTATTTATTTTTAACAATATAATAAGTTTAACACTATCACTTAAATATTCCTTACAATAAGTACATAATATGGTAAATAAGAATAGATTTGTGCAGGGGTTCTAAATATAGTCGTTTAATAATTTCAGTGTTTCTGCTCTCTGAATTGAGTTAGTTGAATTTTGACGAGTTTTTTAGTTTAAAATTTAGATCATATGAGTGACGTGAAAGTATGTGCAATTTGAAGACCATTTTGATAATAAAACCATGAATAATCTGGGTTAAAGTTGAGTTTGTATTTTTTGAAGTAATGTAAGAGTGACGTCAGATGGACAAAATTTCATCATAATAAATTTATTCAAATGTGTTTAAGTATGAAAGTGGGATTGAAATTCCTTAAATAATATTGTATGTGTGTTCAAGTTGAATGACGAAAGTTTGAAGGGTTTGTTATTCATTGAATAGCCTCTGCCCTGAAGAAGGATACCATTGAGAATCCAAAACGTCCACAGAATGCTGAATAATTATATTACACCGAGATTTCTCTTCTCTATCTAAATATACTAAATAATTGTGATATTAAACAACCATCTCGTCACTAAAGGTGAAATGAAAGTTGGCGAAAGAAAAAGTAAAATAATTATAAAAAAAGTAAAGAAAAAGAGATTAATTGCTATTAAAAAGAAGCAACGATTTGTGAAATGTTTTGTGCCATAGGATTTCACTTTACGGGTGTGGCCACAAACATTTCCAAATGCCCACTTTAAAAAGGAGGGAAGGGTGAATCGAGTTGGGATATTTATTAAAGGCGAACTACGCACATATCAACTTAATTAAATTAACTATACTATATATATATATATGAATATATGTGTACATTTACATACTTGGAGTAGGGGTGAAAATGAAAGGGTTGGATACAAGAAATCTCTCTTGGGTATTAATTTAAACTAAATAAATAAATAAATACTTTATTTACCGAAATATTTTTTCCTTTATCAATAAACAAACCGCCTGTCTTTAAGTTAGGTAAAACAAATATAATTAGCATGTATTAGGTGTTTATTTATTTGTACAATCATGAGATATAGACTCATACTAATTAGATATGTAGCTGTTAAAGATTGTATTTTTGTGATTAATTTTATTAAAGGTTGAAATTTTTTTAAATCAAACATAAACAACTATTTATTGAACACAAACAACAATTAATACAAGATAACTACGACGATTCCAGAGAATTTCTCCCTTTATCAATGACAATTTCAAAAAAAGAAAAAAAAGATGCTTTCTCCAATGTTTAGAAAGCTTACTAAACGTTAGAAAAAACAACTTTTTTACTTTACCATACAGGGTATGTAATCGTGCATGAGAAAAGTGTTTTTTTTCCTTCTTTTTTTCGAAATATCTCAAAAACGGCTTAAACTATTTTTATTAAAAACGTTGAGTGAAACCATGGCATTTCGGCTCTACAAAAAAGCCCTAATAAGTAAACATCGAAAAAATTATATTTTTCGAAATAATAATTGTTTTGTCAAAATGTCTGTTAGTTAGTCTGGTTGTCTGGTTGTCTGGTTGTCCGTTAGTCTGTGCGTTACCAAATTTTTATTGACGAGATAGCTCAAAAACTAGCGTGAATATCGAAACCAAATTTCACACGTAGTTTTGGTCCATTGAGATTAAGAGCTGATTAGATTTTGGGGCACATCGACCCAAAATTAAGGGAGGTGGAGGGGGGCCAATCTATCCCATTTGAGCACTCAACCAAATTTTGTATACATAATCAGTGGACCCCTAGAAGTCTAAAAATGCAAAAACTAACAGAACAAAAGGGGGTGGGGTGGGAAGGTGTAGGATCAAAAATGAAAATCTTGGCCATTTACCAAACTCAACCAAATTTTGTATACTATCATCAGTGGGACCCCAGAAGTATAAAAATGCAAAAACTAACCCCCCCCCTACATGATTATAAATAATTTTAGGGACCAAGTTGCATGGTAAACTCAAGGGAATGGCCACATCAGAACACGTCAGCTTATTTCTTTTGTTGAAATTGCCATTGATAAAGCGAGAAATCCTCCCGAAACGTCTGAGTTAATAAACGTTTTAAAGATTGTTTTTTAAAAGTGTGTATTTTTTTTTATTATCTATACAATAAATAAATATTTTTTTCTTTTCAATATACAATATATAATATAGTATAAAGAAACTTTTTTATTGATTATTTAGTGTGTATAAATAAATACAAATCTTTTTACAGAAAAATTTAGAAACGTTTATTAAAATTCCAGACTTTTCAGGAGAATTTCTCCTTTTATCAATGGAAATTTGAAATTTTTTAAAAAATGATAAAACAGCTATAAAAAAATAAATATTTTAAAATAGACAATGATACAGATGGTCTAGGTTCTACGAGGAGATTGGCTTGAATTAAAAATAAAAAATATAAATATTTACGAAAAATTATATTTCTCTAAAAATTTCTGATGAATCTTAGAAAAACAATCCATAACTGACCTTTTGTTAAATGAATTTAAGTTGTTTAAAATTTCAATCGTTTCTAAAATTAATTTTATATTATATGAGAAATATAAAAAATTGAGGTATTTACAACCCAAGAGAGGACTGGTGTGTTGTACTCATAGTAAGATAAAATAAAAAATCTTTATTATTTATTTATATATAGTTTATCTTTATATTAGTACAAGATCCCGACTCGGGTCGACCTTCACCTATCGAGCTTCCTAATGAAATTTATTTATTTATTTATTATTTTCAACGGCTAAATGCCTTATACATTAATATAATACACAATAATTATTGAATATAACAAAATCAACAATAATAGACAAAGTAATATTATTAAATTAATATAATAATGATAGAGTATATGTTAAATAACAATAGAGAAATAAAAATAATATAAGATAATAGTAATGTGATGAAATATAATCATAGAATAGTTACTTGTAGACTAGGGTCAACATTTTGAACAAGACTGCGACTCTATTAATGTTCAATGAGAAATCCAAGGGGTTTTCTAGTTGTTTAGATAAATTGTTATAACATCTACTTAATCTGAATATTGGATTAGCATCAGAGTGCCGGGTGGATGGTACTTCTGTATATATATAAATTAATATTTTGATAATATAATGTATTAATAAACAAAAATTGATTTGGTCGACATCCAATTTCCTTGCATAGCTATTTTTATCTAATTTATTAAATTTATTTAATTTTATTATTTTATTATTTATTTATTTTATTTTATATTTTTAACTATCTACATTTTCATATATAACAATAAAGGAAACTCTATAACTACAAAAAACTAATTCGAAGTAACCTGTTGATACCCTACCTGGACTTATGCAGGAAAAAATATGGCGACCCAACTGTGGCATTTTATATACATATTTTACTCTCGATTGGTAGTATATTTATCCGGAAACTCGATAACTAGATTTATGTAATAAAAAACTAACAACTTTAATTTTGTATTAAAAATAGCTATGTAGAGAAATTGGATGTCGACCTATCAAGTTTTGTTTATTAATACATTATATTATCAAAATATTAATTTCATTAGTACAATTCGATAGGTGAATGTCGACCTAAGTCGGGATCTTAGACTATATATTTTTTCATGCAGAATACACCTTAATTAATTTTCCTTTTTTGAAAAAATTATATGAAGTTTCTATTTTAAAACCCCCAATTCAAAACTAGCAATTGACTTTTTTTCTAATTCTCTTGAATGTTTATTTTTCTTAGTATAATTTTATTTACATTTTCTGTTATTTTAGCCGGACATCCACAAAACAATCCCTTAGGTCGCTGCTCAAGAATGTTTAATAACTCTTGCTTTATAAAATGTAAAATACATATATATATATCTGTAGTTTTTGTCTGGTTTAATTTGAAAATGAATGAGCATGCTGTGCACTCTGTGCTCGGTCGTCTGCTGCTTGCTTGCTAATTCATCATTTTCTTTGTGTTGTTCTCTTTTAAGCATCTATTAGGATAAATAGCGAATGAAACGTCATGTTTCAAAATTAGCCCTCGAGATTCATTGTCCGAGGGGTCGTGCTAACCGCGGCCATCGTTGTATGACAGGCCTTGGAAAAACCAGCCGAGGGAGAATGTTTGTATCTGCGTGTTTAGAGAAGCCATGACATGGAATATGCAGATATTAATGCTTACCCGCATAATGGCCTGGTTAGAGAGGATAAACCATTGATATTGCTTGATGCTAAATAGGCAGGAGCCTAAAGCCTAAACAGTTGACATAACACAAACACTCAATAACTTATCAAAAATTGTATTTATTTTTACTTGAATTAAAATTAAAATTTAAAAATATAAATTACCAGGTAGGATTCACAAATAAAAGACAAATTGCTTATGAGCAAGACTTATGGGTATTTTGGATTACGAGTCCATCATCAGGAGTTCACATAGTTTTCTATGTATCAAGTTTCCTATGTGAACTCCTGAAGATATAGGAGAGTCTTGTTCATAAGCAATTTGTCTTTTATTTGTGAATCCTACTTAGTAATTTATATTTTTAAATATCGTATAAATTTTATTAAATATATTATTAAGAAAGATTCTAAATTTAAGATAAAATTTTCCAATATTTTAGTAGAAATAATTTTATATTGTTTATCAGAGGAGTTTATCCCCTCAGGAGTTGAACCTGAGAATCCACATGCTTTCCGCGCAAGTCGTCTAACCCTTGAGGCAGCCATTTAGCTGATTTTTGAAAACATTTACAATATCTAATTTTCAAAAAAAAAGATACTTAATTCTTTTCGATTTATTAAATAAATGAATGGTCCTCAGCCAAAAACTTTTTTGGCTAAGCTTGAATTGAGTAGAGTGAAATTTTTTGGCTTTTCTTATATTTATATTGCGAATCAGAGAGATTTTTGTCTCAAGGGAAGCATGTTGGTTCTCAGGTTTAACTCTTGACGGGAGAATCCCCTCTGATAAGCAACATAAAATTATTTCTACTAAAATCTTTGAAATATTTGACCTTAAATTTAGAATCTTTCTTAATAATATATTTTGGTTTCAGCCATACTAGTTGATTTTTGAAAAAAATTAGCATCTAATTTTCAAAAAAAGATACATACTTAATTCTTTCGATTTATTAAATTTTATATTACATTACACCTAGAACATACACCATTCTGCCTGAACAAAAAATAAAAATAATTTTTAAGAAAAAATAAAACCGACTTCAAAAATTAAATGCAACAAATAAAATACACTAAAAGGTATAAAACAATTATTAACTTATTTAGTTACAACTAAACTACGAAACATTAACACGAAATTACTCTTTGAAGTCGGTGCCAAACATATACCTTTTATGAATCGCACTCGACGGATCTTACTTAGTACGTTTGGCGGGTACGCTCGCTTATGGGGTGTAGTTTGTTTGGCACCGACTACAAAAAGTAATTTCATGTTAATATTTCGTAGTTTAGTTGTAACTAAATAAGTTAATAATTATTTTATACCTTTTAGTGTATTTTTTTGAAGTCGGTTTTATTTTTTCTTCAAAATTATTTTTATATTTTTCTGCTTTTAGTGATGTTATTAATAGTGATCATATCATCAGAGCTTGACCAAATTAATATGGGACCATCCCCAAAATACCCCCTTTCCAACAAAAAAGAATCATCGAAATCGGTCTCATAAACAAAGAAGTTGAGGCCTGAACAAATCCTAACAAAAAAGATCTAATACCTATGAAAAAAATATAACCAATCGGAAGGTAGACTGAACCCAATGCAATTTTTTTTTCAAAATCGATTCACAATTGGCGGAGATATGAGGTAACATAGGAAGGAACAAAAAAAAAATCTGTCGAATAGAGAACCTCCTCCTTTTTTGAAGTCGGTTAAAAATGATTTTTATTCTGTCTAAATATTCTTTTATATTATATTAATGTAAAAGCAGCTATAAGAATATTTTTATGGTATTGCATATAATGGAAGGCAGCCTAGAGGTAGTGAGGAAAGAAAAAATTAACACATATTAAATAAGGTGTAATTTATTGAAATCCTTCCTCCTTTCCTTTTAAACCGACGTTTCGAGAGGATTTTTCCCTCCTTCTTCAGGGTTTCCAAGAGTCAATGAATGAAACAAATAAAATGTTTCTTTCTTCTCCTCCCACAGTAGTGTTCAAAAAAACTCTCTTCATTTTTAACAAAGGCATAGAAAAACAATTTTTTTTTTCTCTCCTTTTCTTAATTGGAATTCCATTACATTCAATTAAAGTTTCTACCAGTCCGTCTCTCTCCAGAGAAAATTTCGTTGCAAAAAAAATTTTTATGGTATTTTTTTAAAAAAATTAATATTTTTTAAAATAATTTTTGTGTTCCACATCTGCAAATTATTTCTGTATTTTAAATATTCCTACTAATGTTTGGACCTTTTATCAGAGTCTTTTTCAAAGATACAATATTAGCAAAGATGTTTCGGCTAAAACCAATAAGATTACACATTTGAAAGATAAAACCCATCAGAATGCACGACGCCTCAACACCTATTTCTGATCGAATGTTTTCTATTTGATTCAATCGCGAATCAAAAAATGTAGGGAATTTTTGTCAAATATTGAGTGAAAATAATATTTGAACTTATATATTTCTAACTTGAAATAATGATCTTAAATAATTTTTTGTAATTTTTCTAATTAATATAACAAAGAATAATTGCTTTATCGATGAGAATTATTTTTGACCGCGCTTATTTGAAAAAGATATTTATCGCGAGACTACTGCGGATGTCGCTATTGGAGTCTGCGGAGTCTTAAGTCTGGATCAAGAGAGAAAAAGATGTGATCCACTTAGCTACAATCCAACGTCATCTCGCGTATAGCCCGCATGACATCCAGACTTAAGACTCAGCAGACTTCAATAGTGTAATCCGCAGTAGTCTCGCGATAAATATCTCTTTACAAATAAGCGCGGACAAAAACAATTTTCATCGTCATCATCATTGAGTATACAGTCCTAAAGACTGGTTTGATCCGTAACAATCCGTCTCCACTCGACTCTCTGTCCCCCGCCAGCTGTTTAACCTCTCTAAATGTCTGGCATCCCATATCCCCAATTATTTGGTTGAAATATTCTAATCTGGGTCTTCCCCCTTCCCCTTTACCTTCCCCACCTCCCCCTCCAAGATATCCCTAAGCAGTCCCCCATGTCTCAGTGTGTGCCCCATCATCTGACCTCTTCTCTTCTTCAGACTCTTCCACAAGGTTCTTCTTTCTCCGATTCTTCCAATTCCAATTTTCATCGATATAGCAATTATTCTTTGTTATATTAATTAGAAAATTATAAAAATTTACATATTTCTGATGTCGTTTTCAAATACAGATTGAAGTCTTAAGATACGGCTGATTTTAGTTTTCAAATTTTTGGAAGCTGGATATAAAATAGTGAGCATCGAATTTCTAATTTCTTTTAAATTTCATTTTGTGAATTTAGTTGAATTTCTTCAATAAATAATCAACATGGATTTGTTCAATTTTTTAGTTTAACGCAAAAATTAATTTAGAGTAAAATTTTAATAAAGCGACCATTAAAACTAATTTAAGAATTTTTATTTTATTGAATATAAATTATGACATAATATTTTTCAAAATGCCAATTTAATATTATGATTATTACCTACTCCTATTATTTAATTCTTAGTTTATTCTTGATTGAGCGTTATTTATAATAAAACTTATTACTATTTTTCCTTTATTTCAATCTAGTTGTATATTTATATGCAATTTTTTCTCAATCCTTTCTCATTGATTTCTTCTTCTTATAAATAAATTCATTTTTTTCATTCTCAACAAAGAATATCTTAGTTAGAAAAACTTAAAATTCAAATGTTGAGTTTATTTGTGGTTAAGTAGAGGTACTTAAATACTTAGCTTTGTAATTAATTGACCGCGGATTACCTCTGAGGCTCACGCGTACCAAGAGGCAGGGAATCCCCGATTTAGTCAAGTATCTAGACATACATATAGATGTAGTAAGTGTAATAACATTTATATACAAACAGCCATCGATATCCAATAACTGATCAACTTAATCTATTTACAATAAAACATATCTCAATTGAAAAAACAATTTCGGAGATACCTATAAGAGATACGTATAATACAGAGATTCAATTCATGAAGTATGTTATTGACCTTATAAATAAAGAGAGCAGATTTTTATTGGCAAATGAATGAACAAAAAACAAAAAATATTTAAATATAAATGTAAATAGTTTTTCAATATTTTATCACATTGCGTTTTTTATTTTATTAAAAAATAAATAAATACATTTCACAGACCATTTTGGATTTGATAAAGATTATAGTTTGGAAGGTTTGACCTTCATCATCAGTCTTTTAATTAGAAATATTTTATCTGTTATTTTTCTTCTTCTTCTAGTGCCTGTCCGTTACCGGACGTTGGCGATCATTCTGGCAATTATAATTTTATTTACTGAGGCTCTAAATAGACCCGTAGTGGAAGTAGCAAACCAAGTTCTTAGGTTTTTAAGCCAAGAGATGCGTCTTCTGCCCGGTCCTCTCTTTCCCATTACCTTCCCCTGTAGTACAAGCTGAAGGAGCCCATATCGTTCTTTATTTCTCATTATGTGTCCCAAATATTCCAGTTTTCTTGCCTTGATTGTAGTCATGATTTCCATTTCTTTATTTAGGCGTTGTAACACATTTTTATTTGTAACATGGGCTGTCCAAGGGATTCTCAAAATTCTTCGATATAGCCACATTTCAAATGCGTCCAATCTTTTACTAGCTGCTTCTGTAACCGTCCATGTCTCAGCTCCATACAGAAGCACAGGGAACACGTAGCATCGGAGGAGTCGTACTCTAGTTGACAAATTAAGGAAATGGCACTTGAACAGGCCCGACATTCTGATGAAAGTGATTCGAGCTTTTTCTATTCGGCAGCGGATCTCAACAGAATGGTCCCAATTCTCTTTGACCGTACTTCCCAAATATGTGGTTGTTTCTAACTTCTCAATTATTTTATTATTTATGGTCAACATTCCAGGTTGTGGTGGATTTTTGCTTATTACCATGTATTTGGTTTTGGTTATATTTATTTCTATTCCATATTCCAGACTGTGCATCGAGAGGTCGTTCATCATGCTCTGTAGATCTTCCAGACTGTCCGCAAATACCACTGCGTCATCCGCGAACCTAATATTGTTTATCCTTATCCCATTTACCAGGATTCCCTTTGCTGAGTCATAGAGTGTTTTGTTAAAAATTTCTTCGGAGTATATCTGTTATTTTACATAGGTGATATAATTATAATTAGCTATAATTGGGTAATTAAACCCATGTGAAATAACAGATAAAATATTTCTAATTAAAAGACTGATGATGAAGGTCAAACCTTCTAAACTATAGTTTCTAACAAACAAGTGCAAGATATAATTTGCTGCCCTTCCTTATCAGAACATATTTATAAAAAATATGAGAAATAATTTATTATATTTTCATTTTAGCCGCCCCTAGTTGGATGCCTCCCCCGTGTTGTGTACCCCTGGCAATCCAGGCCCTGCTAATAAATAAATTATATATATGTTTATTTGCATTTCTCAGAGGACATCCTCAATAATATCCCTTTATGAATAATCATTCTAGTCAACCATTTTAAATTGAGTTTTATGATCTTCATAGGATCCTGCTTAAAAAAATTCTAAAAATGAACTTAAGACTTATAAATAGGAGCACAGAGACACTCTCACACACACACGTATATAGATAATATTCATTTTTTCCCCTTTAAGCCGAAGATAAATTATCTTTCATATAAAAAAAGGTGATTTGTTTACTTTCTCTATCTTTAGAATCTGCATAAAAAATGCGAGTGTGGAATGCTAATAAGAAGCAAGATTTGAATTATATGCCCCCCTCGAATCACAATAGTTGCAGTTAATGGCGCCTGGACGTGATTTGCATGCCGCGACTTCCATTTCGGATTTCATCTATCCCCTATTGTATTCCAGCTGAAGATAATAAGGAAGAAGATTCGCGATAAGGAAAACGAGAAAGGTGGGACAACCACACACACACACACACACACATTAAACATATAATTTAAATTCAATTAAGATAAAGCAATAAAAAATCACACACGATTTTTTTCCATAACCTCGGTTTCTATAATGTAATCGAAAAAATATTATAAACTCTTTAGGATATGAAGATAAAGGGCTTGAAATCCCAGTTATATGCTTTGTAAGAGATGCACGAAACAGGACTAGAACAGACGAGGCTATAAAATTTAACAAAGTGCGGTTTTAACGATTACCCATTTAGGACTACACACACCAACGTAACCTCGTATTTTCTTAGATATCATTTTTCTAGGACAAAAATCCATCAGTTTATATTTTTAGAAAAATATTTTAATTATAAAGAAAAATAAACAAGGCTGTCCTCTGCTTGATGAAAATAAACATATGTATAATTAATTGAAATATGTATCTATATACATAGGTATATATCAGTGACATATCCATGGATGCTGTGGATGTGGCTTCTCCCTACAATTTCAAACATTTAGAGTATTTTTAACCGACTTCAAAAAAGGAGGAGGTTCTCTATTCGATTGAATTTTTTTTTTTTTTTTTTTTGTGCCTATGTTACCTCATATCTCCGCCAATTGTCAACCGATTTTGAAAATTTTTTTTGCATTGGGTCCAGTCTAGCTTCCGATTGGTCCCATTTTTTTTCGATTTTTTTTCATAGGTATTAGACCTTTTTTATTAGGTTTGTTTAGGTTTGTTTAGACCTAACCTCTTTGTTTATGAACCGATTTCGATGGTTCTTTTTTTATCCGAAAGGGGGTATCTTAGGGATGGTGTCATATTAATTTGGTCAAGTTCTGATAATATAATCACTATTAATAACATCACTAAAAGAGAAAAATAAAAATTTTTAAGAAAAAAATAAAAACCGACTTCAAAAATTAAGTGCAACAAATATAAAAATACACTAAAAGGTATAAAATAATTATTATCTTATTTAGTTACAACTAAACGACGAAATATTAACACGAAATTACTTTTGAAGTTGGTGCCAAACATATACCTTTTATGAATCGCACTCGACGGATCTTACTTAGTACGTTTGGCGGGTACGCTCGCTTATAGGTATAGTTTGTTTGGCACCGACTTTAAAAAGTAATTTCGTGTTAATATTTCGTCGTTTAGTTGTAACTAAATAAGATAATAATTATTTTATACCTTTTAGTGTATTTTTCATAAATATATATGGTCGACTTCAAAATTTCCGGAAGATCTTCAAATTTTCAATTTATTAAACTTTATTTCAAATATTTCTATAAAAAAACATTTTTTATTTTGAAAAGTATATTGGTTCTTGAATTGAAATAAAATTGTTGCATTGTTTCAAGGGACAATAAGATGAATGATTTCAAGTCCCTGCCTGGTATATCTTCCAGGTCAAAGACAAGTCCAGACGAGTTTTAGTCGAATAAAAATTGATCTCGCTGAGCAACTATGAAAATAGAAATAATACAAAAAAGGAATAAATAAAGATGATTCGAGAATATTTGGATTAATCCATTTCAAAGAACTCTCAATATATAAGATCGGAAATAACTAACACCGCTAATCATAGCTTGCTTATAGCAATAGAATTAGGAGAAATTTAAGATTTTCTTAAAGAACAGGTTGATTCATTGTGCAAGATGGTCCATTTCCATCTCAGAGACTGCGGAGTTTAAGTCTCAAGAATTGATTTCTGACTCCTAATCCTCATTCACACAAAGGAGTATCCATTTTAGGCGAAGGTCCCAAAATATATTTTTAAAAAAATTTAATGTTGGAAAATAACGAAAATGATACCATATTCGATGAAATTTGCAAAAAAAAGCGAAGATTAAAATATTATTTCAAAAAATGAAGGCTACTTTTTTGGACAGTATCCCCAGGCTGAAAAGTCAGCAACCGCCACTGGTGTATATATATATATATATTTATTGATTATTTTATAATTATAAAATACAAATCTTTTAAAAAACAATCTTCAAAACGTTTATATTAAATCCAAACGTTTCGGGAGAATTCGCTCCTTTTATCAATACAAATTTTTAATTTGACAAAAGAAAAAAATGTTACTTTTACTAAGATTTTAAAAGAAACACTTTTTTATATAATTTATTTGTTCAAGTCTATACAAATAAATTATATATATATAATACGTAATAGCGGCAGTGGCTAAGGCGCTTCAATTCTAATCGAGATCGAATGACGCTTTAGTCAGAACAATTTTCATCACTATCAAGGTGCTTTAACAAATTCAGGGATGGCACCGGTAATAACCTTGGTGCAATTTTCCTCAGGAAAATTACTATGAAGAGCATTCTCTTCATAGTAATTTAGCCAACTCTCGAAACAAAGGATGGCTAGATAGTTTCGAAGATATGACCATCAATTGTCTTTTTAATTAGAAATATTTTATCCGTTGTTTCTCATGGGTTCAAATACTCGATTTGATGTAAGTAAATTTGTTTTGTTGTACTAGCAAAAGGTGGTCATATAGCAGGCTATTCGTTTGATAAAAAATTCGTATTATACAGGGTGGGGCATTAAGATCTACCACATTTTGAAGGGGTATAAAAAATGAAAAAATTTAACTAGAAAAAACTGAATATATTTTTGAAAACAACATAAAATATTTTTTTTTAATGTGTTTTAAACATTATATCAGACAAAAAAGGGGGAGAGGGGTCAAAAATGAAAAATTCTAGCCCTTTCGACCAAACTATGTATACAAAAATTTGTTAATTACAAAATTTGTTTGAGTTTGATCAAAAGGGCTAGAATATTTATTTTTGAACCTCCTCCCCATTTTGGGTTATTAATTTTTGAATTTCTAGCCTTTTTGGGGCCCACAGTATATGTATACAAATTTTGGTTAAGTTTTGTGAAAAGGGCTAGAATTTTCATTTTTGACCCCCACCCCTCTATTTTTTGTCTGATAATGTTTAAAACACATTAAAAAAAAATTATTTTATGTTCTTTTCAAATATATATTCAGTTTTTTTTTCTAGTTAAATTTTTTCATTTTTTTTACCTCTTCAAAATGTGGGAGATCTGTATGCCCCACCCTGTATGTATTTTGATAACAAAATACCAATACCAGATCGTTTCTGCATCGTGACCATATTGTTAACAATTTATCAACTCATGGATTTTAAATACAATGGGTGTTGGAAAATAAAAATAGCTTAGAACAAAAATCTCTTTTATTTTTTTGATTTTATATTGAAATTTATCACCATATTATATTACGCACTTAGTAGGTATAATAGGATTGATAACATATATCTTTCATGTTCTTAAAAATATTCATAATATGATATTTAGGGTAATTCTACTTTATAACAAGAGAACATCATTTATCATTCTCTTTTAAAGCACTTTCAGAGAACTAGCTTTAAAATTCGTTGATATTACCTGAAAGAGCTCTTAGTTTATTTTAGCAACATCATTTCTACGACCCACTCTTCTAAATACGACATCGATTTGCTCTCTCTTGTCTTATTAAAGTGTGATGGCAAACGAATGTCCTGGAACCTGACGAGAATGTTTTCCCGTTAAATAAACCGTGACTAAATACGTACGTTCCATTCTCAAGGAATGGGAAATAAAACGGAACGCGATTTTGAGACCCAAAAATCAATCAAACGATCCAATACGAAAACAGAAGTGACTTTAAGGAAAACAGAATGAGGGTGGGCGATGACAGGGCAAGGAGGACAGGAAATGAGGAAGCTAATCAAGATAACGATTGCTTCTGACACACAAGAGACTTAATTATTTCTCTTATAATTAAGATTGGATCTGACAAGAATTGAGCTGGACGGAACGCCAACTCAATGTTCTTGACGATGCTCGGGAGGAGGAACTAGATATCTATAAATAGGAAAAAATCAGGAAATTTTTCTACATTTACTGGCAATTGAAGATTTGATGGTTCGATCAAGAAAATATGTTTCGACTGAAACCATTTAGATTAGACATTTAATGAGATAAACTCATCAGAATGCACAATATTTTCGCCCATGTTTCTGGAGTCGTTTTAAAGTGCAGATTGAAGTCTTAAGATAGACTGAAAAGTAGAAATTTTTACGTGACTTTTGAGTACAGAAGTAGTTCAAGTTAAAATTCGCACATTTCTCTTTATTAGGTATTATCGACAAATCAGAACGAATTTGATATCTCAAACAATTTGAAAAATAAAAGGTACAGTGTTAAAAATTTCTTATCTAATTTTACTATAAAAAATGGGAAGTCCGACCTCAAAACTTTTTAGTTATATAATATACCAGTATTATAATCTTAAAACAGATTTTTTACTAATACGTATCTAATTAATACAAGAAAAAAGTAAAGTTACAATTTATTTTTGTATTTTTGAAATGAGTTAATGTGATTTTACCAGTATTTTTTATTTTACTATACGCAATCTTGTAAATTTCCTTTCTATTCTTTGATGGATAGTTTAATTTTCAAACAATGAAAAATGAAAAAAAGTCTGATTTCATACTAAAACCCCAGTTTCTAAAACTCTAATTAGGTGCAGAGTAGATCCACTTTAAATATTGTTTTATGCCAAATTAAAAATATGACTACGTCGTTTTAATAGTTTGGAGTTGGTAGTGTTTCACAATGAGGAAAAATAAAATAATTAAATTAAAAAAATCTTACTCGTATTTGGCTAATTAATACTTTTCTGAGATTATTCTAATAATATCGTTGATAATTTTAATAAATTCATTTTACATTTATTATAGCTAATAATTAAAAACACCGCTAATTGTACCGTCACCATTGTACACATTTTTAGGATGATTCTTTTAGCCGGACTTATATTAAAGAGTACATTTTATTTCCATGTGTACTATCATGATATTATTTATTTTTTTCGGAGGTTTCAAGTCAAGTGGATTTTATTCGAATTTTAATCTATAAATAATTAAATAATCAATGTTTTCAATAATTCTATCTGGATTTATGTTTTAAAACCAATACTTTTGAAAATTTTAGACCTCCCCAGAAAATTGTTGTATTCAAAAAAAATAAATTCATGGCTAATAATTAAAAACACCGCTAATTGTAAAGTCACCATTGTACACGTTTTTAGAATGATGCTTTTAGCCGGACTTGTATTAAAGAGTTCAAATTAAATATTTTTCTATACGCACGTGTACAATCATGATATTATTTATTTGTTTCTGAGGTTTCAAGTTACGTGATTTTATTAATATTTTAATTTATAAATAATTAGGTGGGGGGTCGGGTTAGCCTTTGGGTATCGTGTCAGCCTGCTAACCAAGTGGACCCGGGTTCGAATCCGACTCGAGGCATCCGGCTAAAATCTGACCCCGGGGTAGAGACAAATTTAAAAAAAATAATAAGTTGTATCGTAAATTGGCTTATGGCTAGAAAGGCCGAAAAGCCAAAAAAAAAAATAATAATTAGGTAATCGATGTTTTTCAATAATTGTATCTTGATTTGTATTTTAACATAAATACTTTTGAAAAATTTTGACCCCCCCCCCCTCCCCCTTAGGTATTTGTTGTATTCAAAAAAATTCATAAGAGTGAATTCAAATGTTTCACCTATAATTCCTTAAAAATTAAAAAAAATATCAATTTAACATAATATAGTAACAAAACAAAGTGTTTGAATAAAAACTAATTAAAATTGAAGCATTTTTTAGAGGAAACCCGATTTGTTTGGAGATATTTTAAAAAGAATATTTGCTTTAAGTTTATTCATTGAAAATGATAATAAAATTCACACTTTAATGTGTAATGTGAATTTTTTATTTTCTTCTTTATTCAACTAAATATATAATTTGTTTAAATTAATATTATGTTACTAATTTCGACATTTATCTTAATTAAAACTTTTCTGGGATAATTTTGTTTATGAGTAGTAACATAATCTCACATTAAACAATGTGATTTAAAAGAAAATGATAGTCTTTATATTTTACACATTTATACAAGTTAAATTAAAGACTAGTTTTTAATGACAAATTATATATATATGTGTCGTTTAATATAATAGTGTTGATGTAACTCCATTTTTTTTAAATTTCATTTTTTTGCTTAATGGTATCACATTAAGCTATCATACCACTGCTCGAAGCCCTTAAAAAACTTAGTAAATTGTATTGTATCTAACTTTCTGAGATTTGGCTCGTGATCCCGGCTTCTTTCCTTCTACTCTGTTCTCTTCACGATGGAGGGGCCATTCCATACAGGCCTTTAGGGGATGCACCTTCTCACATCAATATCATTAAAAAAAAAATATCTTTCATTATAAAAGAGAAGCAACTCCAAATATTGCACAGGAATTATTTAACGGATTATAGTGGTGTTTCACAAAGTAGAAATAAAATTAAAAAATCTTTTAAATTATTTTGGAGATTTTTTATTTATCTCTATACATATTTCGGGCTATTAACTTTTCATCAGTAGGTTTAACAAAAATCTGAATATAAAATTTTACATTGTATCACAATGCAATAAAATTCTTACACAATGTGACACAATGTAAAATTTTATGTTCAGTTTTTTGTTAAACCTCCTGATGAAGGGTTAATAGCCCGAAATATGTATAGAGATAAATAAAAAATCTCCAAAATAATTTAAAAGATTTTTTAATTTTTTTAATTTTATTTCTAATTTGTGAAACACCACTATAATCCATTAAATAATTCCTGTGTTTAATATGTTTCACTATAAACCAACACCGTTTTCCTTAAACTTTATTCCAAATATTGCATTGAAATCCCATAAAAGGCACTGCTAGTTTACTCAGGGAACTAAAAGTGCAATATTAAAACTCCAGAAAATAAAGTTTAAGTTCATTTATTTTTAGTTTTAGCTTTATTTTGTAAGTTTCAACAAATAAAATCTTTGATTTGTACTAAACAATAAAAAATAATAAACACTGAATGAATTTTTCCCTATACATCAATTTGCAAAAAAGCTCGTTATCTCCGAATTTACTTTCATTGAGTTAAATCACTATTATAATAAACGACACATATCTGAGATTGAAATTTAATGAGCTTCTATTTCTATATATTTTTTATAATTTTTTATTTAATTATGTATATTTGATTTTCGGGGATTCTCTAAATATAAGGACAATATTTGTTTTTTATTTTTTATTATATGTTTAGTTGTTTTTAGAATTAAACTTCTTCAATTTAGAAATTACGATCAGTTGATTTCAAAAGATCTTCTTCTTCTTATTTTTTAACCGACTTCAAAAAAGGAGAAGGTTCTCTATTCGACTGAATTTTTTTTGTGCCTATGTTACCTCATATCTCCGCCAATTGTGAACCGATTTTGAAAAAAAATATGCATTGGGTTCAGTCTACCTTCCGATTGGTCCCATTTCTTTTTCATAGGTATTAGACCTTTTTATTTAGGTTTGTTCAGGCCTAACTTCTTTGTTTATGAACCGATTTCGATGATTCTTTTTTTATTGGAAGGGGGTATTTTAGGGATGGTGCCATATTAATTTGGTCAAGTTCTGATGATATGATCACTATTAATAACATCACTAAATAGAGAAAAATAAAAATAATTTTTAAGAAAAAAATAAAACCGACTTCAAAAAATTAAATGCAACAAATAAAATACACTAAAAGGTATAAAATAATTATTATCTTATTTAGTTACAACTAAACTACGAAATATTAACATGAAAATTACTTTTTGATGTCGGTACCAAACAAACTATACCTATAAGCGAGCATACCCTCCAAACGTACTAAGTAAGATCCGTCGAGTGCGATTCATAAAAGGTATATGTTTGGCACCGACTTAAAAAAGTAATTTCATGTTAATATTTCGTCGTTTAGTTGTAACTAAATAAGATAATAATTATTTTATACCTTTTAGTGTATTTTATTTGTTGCATTTAATTTTTTGAAGTCGGTTTTATTTTTTCTTAAAAATTATTTTTTAAACCTATTATAGGTTTGTTTCTTCCAGAACGTCATACCATTTCTTCTTGGGACGAGCTCTACTTCTTATTGCGACCGGCTTGTTTGTCATCACTTTTCTTACCAGTCGGTCTTCTGGAATTCTTCTTCCGCTCATCTTCTTTTAACCCATTCGCCCACCTTTTGTATTGTACATTTTTCTCTAATATCTTCACTCTTCATTCTATCAAGCCTGGTCACGTTCATTATCCTTCGTAATGTCTTCATTTCAGTCGTTTCCAATAATTGAGAAGTTTTTGTAGTGTCGAGTCTTGTCTCTGCTGCGTAAGTTAATATTGGACGTACTATGGTTTTGTAGACTCGTACCTTGGCCTCCGTTCTTAAATATTGATTTGACCAGATTGCATTGTTAAGGCAACCCGATATTTTTTAGGCCTTTTTTGGCTGATGTTTTATCTCAGTTTCTAGGGCTTGGTGAGAAGAGAAGTCATTTGGATGCCAAGGTGCGTGAAGGACGTTACCTGCTCGACAATTGTATCGTATAGTTGTAGTTTACATCGGAGTAGTGATTTAGAGATTGCGAGTGTTTTGGTCTTCTTGGATTTCAAAAGATGAAAAATTTAAATGTGAAATGTTCAAAAATAGCGAACAAATTTATTCAATCAATGTGATCTTCAAAAAAGTAGGCAATCTTAACAAAAACTAAATTTTAGAAAATTGTTTTGACTTTTTTTGAAGTTATTAAAGCTCAAATTTTGCTGAAGAAACTGAAATTAAGCAGTTCGCTAATTTATAGATGAATTCACAGAGTAACAAATTTGTAACCTCATTTTGAAGTTTTTTTTCATGATAAAATGAAAAAAAAATAAACATTATAATAAATTTTTAATAACCTATATTCAGTGACGTAAATAAGGTCACTCTCCCTCCAGTCAAAACCTAATTTAAAAACTTGTATTTAAATAAGTATTTTATTTAAATTAATTTGAAGAAATATCTCCTTTTTTTCTCATCCTCTGTCAAAAAGGAAACTTTTACAAATGCTGGACCATCTTTAAGAAATTTTTTTCGTTTTGAATATAAATTTAAAATTTTATTGTCGTAAAAATTAGACTTATATGAACTTGAACTTGAAGAGAATTTTATAGCTAAATTAAAAATATTATTCTGTTAAATTATCTTTAAAAAATCTTTTTTTCACTCCTTGTCAAAGGGGAAAATATTACAAATGCCCCCTCCCCCATATGTGAATTTTTGGATAGAAAATATAAAATTTTGTTTCCTCAAAAATTACACTTATATTTAAAGAGAATTTTATAGAGAGATTAAAAAATATTATTTTCTTATAATATTTTGAAAAAAAAATGTCTTTTTTGCACCGTTCGCAGTTCCGTATCTAATAAGGTCATCTGGCCTCTCCCGCGACAACAACTTGGCCACACCCTCAACCCAAACTCCTATATTTTAAAATATATTTTGAGGGGTCTTATTCGCAGGATTTTGCGCCCCCGCAAGGCAGGGGCTGAGGGGGCGTTATTCACGCCATTGATAATTCTGATTAATTTTTAAGTAAAAAATACCGAAATAATAAAATTATTATAAACCACAAGATGAATAAGACTGTGTCTCTTTCCTAAAGACAACATAAGCTATTGTGACAAAACAAACATAAAGGCTTAACAAAGTTTGTATATTAATATACCTACTATTTCGACTAAACACAGCCATAGCTTTTAGCAAAAATAAATTTTTTTAATCATTACAAAACATTTTGATTTCCATTCCTGTACTTATATTATTATTAAAATATTTTATAGTTTTAAAACTTATATATAACTTTTTTTTGTAGGTGTTATCTTTGTATATTTTAAGAACGTAATAAACAATTTCTTTATAGAATGCCATATAACTTTTAAGATTAAATTTTACCAGACTTGCGCTCTTCCATATTCTTTCGGCTTTTACTGAAATTTTCCACGTTTCCCATTGACAGCTGTAGTTTATAGGAGAATTCGGCTGAAAAGGCTCGTTTCAAATTGATTAACCTTTACTCTTGCCGCTTGATCCTTTAATTAAAATCGAAAACGAAACGACCCTAATTGATATGGTGGGTGTAGAATCAAAAAACGGGAGGTACATACCTCCCACCTGGCAAAAATTCCTAATGGATTTCTATTATCTTACCCTTAACAAATGAATAGTCTAAAATCTCGATTTATTTCTTACGCATTCAATATCATTAATCTTGAATTCTTCCCATATTTTCTAATTATTATTTGAAAAAACAACCCCTACACCCACACTTGGATAGAGATATATTTCGCTCAATAGCAACTTAATATTTCAATCCTCCATTAGAGTTTATTATTATTAATATTAAGGATTGAGAGATTTTCCTCGTTGTTAAAAGCAAAAGCTTTTGTAGAAGGGATGAATCGGCGCTTGATTCACCCTTTCTATCTTAATGGCATTATTTAGAAATTAATATTTAAAACAAGCATCTATAATGACGAAAAGCGAGTGGTTAGATTATAAATTAGTTGTTCGTGAGAGATTTCTTTAACATCTGATATTATAAACATTATCAATTTGTAAACCGCCTGATAAATTAAATTAAATCTAAGAATTGAAGAAAAGTGACGAATTTTTCAAAGCTCGCTATTCTTATACTTTCAGAAAATTTGGGTTAATTGAAAACATGCCAAATAGATACGAACGGGTATTTGAACCCATGGGCTAAAAACATAGGTATAAAATATTTCTAATTCAAAATACTGATGATGAAGGTAAAACCTTCAAAACTAGTCTCTGACAAATAATATATATATACAGGGCTGTAGTAGAGGGGTATACGACGGATACGGCGTATACCATGTGGTTTACTCTAGGTAAATAGCGTATACCCATGCGCTAGTTGAAAATTTAAAAAATTTTGAGACACTTTTTGAATATTCAAATAAATATTTTAAATTCCCTAGTAGCATAATGTTTCAAACTATATAGTGCCTACATAGATTTTGAGATAGTTTCAAACTATATAGTAACTATATAGTGCCTATATAGATTCTCAAAATCCATACAGGGACAGGACAATATAGTTACTATATAGTTTGAAACATTGTGCTACTAGGGTTGCTTCAATTTGCTTTTAAAAAGATATTTTTTTAATAAATACCCGGCTAAAACATATTATTTTATTATTTTTAGTTTAACTAGCATATACCCTTTTATTTTTACCATCCATATAGGGTATTCCTTCTGCTGATTTTACGACTACAGCACTGTGTATATATATAATAAATAAAGTTTTTATATAAATTGGAAATTCATAAGTTTCGAGAGAAATATTCTCCCTTAATCAATGGAAATCCCGGAAAAATAGTGCTTTAAAATGGAAATATAAAGCAACTATAGATGTGAAAGATATTAATTTGACGATGGTAATAGATTCAAATTTACAATAAAATGAGAATGTCTCACAAAGCGTTTGGATTTATAATAAACATTTTACATTATTTTATTAACAGAACTGTATTTATTTTTAATAAAATAAAATAATCAATCAATAATTTCAATATATAGAATTATAAGATAATGACAAGAGGGTGTCATCTATTAGATCCGATGGAATGGATCATTTTTAATAAGATGTCGAAAGGGTTGTTTTCTTTGAGTAAAATATTTAGTGTATTTACAAGGTCAGCAAGGGGTTCACAAATCCCAGAGTAGACAAAGACGGAATGCTGTTATTGGCACTGGGGTTCAATTCCCGAGGGAGTCAAAAACAACCCTTCTGACATCAAATTAAAAATAATCCATTCCATTGGATCTAATAGATGACACCCCCTTGTGATTTTCATAGATAATTTAAATCTATTTCTATTGGCATCTTGAAATCTCTCATATAGATTTAGTACCTGGCCACCGAGCAATGCTCGGTAACTTTTTGCTTAAGTTAAAAACTATATATTAATCCCCTTCTAGCCTTGTAGTGGCCCACAGATTATGTATTTTTAGGTATAGGTATATAAATAAATACCATATATTTTTTCTTTATTAAATAACTATTTTTGAGTTCATCAATTAAATTGCAAAATTCTAATATAGAAAAAATACCCCTAGTAGGACAATGTTTCAATCTATATAGGCACTATATGGTTACTATATAGTATGAAACATTGTGCTACCAGGGACGTTTGTGGGATTTAAAACTCGATTTTTAATCAATTAAATTGCCTAACTTTTTTTTTTAATTTTATTAAACCAATTATTTTACATTAATTAATGTATACATTGTATTTTTTTGCTTCGATTCCGGAGATTACTTCTCCACCATCGAGTGTCCTTATTCATCTTTAGTCCTTGTTTTTAATAAGAGGAAAAATCTAATTAGATAAAAAAACATCTTTTCCGATAATTATTTCAATTCCATTATTCCCCAATCAAGTCGATTGGTCAATCCACAATCCATCTCTCTCCCGTTCTCCAATTCAATTGCCTAACTTTTAATATATTTAATATATATATAATAATAATATTTGTAATGATCTATTAGTGGAATTTAAAATTAAAAAAACAATTAAAAATTAAAAGGAAATTGAATTAAATTGTAAATATACATTTTTATCGAGACAACCACCTGTGAATAATTCTTTCAATTAACAAAAACCATCAAAAACAACTTAGCCGAAGATGAGACCGTGACAGATCGAATCGCCACCCCCCCCCCCCAACCATCCAAATCGATATATATATACAAAATTTGCACGTTTAATATAATAAGATTTATTTACATCAACCAGATGACAACCTGACTGACCTCTCAGTATACTGAGAATATATAGAAGTTCGTGACGTCATGCAATGGTTCCAATTACCATGGTTTATGATAGGAAACTCTGGTATTTTTAATTTTTAATTGACTATAACTTTTGAATTTTTCAATATTTAAAAAAAAATCTATTGAAAATGTTTAATTAAACATTTTTATTAAAATAAAAAAAAAATAATAATTGAAAAAAATGTGAAAATATCGAATAATTCTATATCCTAATGTTTCATTCATATTTTCCAATACTTGTTTGATTTATCGGTTATAAAATGATTATTTTATCAATATATACCTATAGATGTATAATGTTTTTCGCTATATAAATCTACCCTGCCTCTGCATTTGAAAAATGGTCTCATTTATTTATAGTGAAGGATAATCGGAAATCCTTCAAATAAGAGAGGGGTGTTTTTTCTACCTATCCGTCTCAATTTTTAATTCCACTTTACTTTATTTACGTTCCTCCAGTCTTTTGCTTTCCCCCATGGCACCACAATTGCCCCTTTTAACTGGTAATTTATTAATCTCAACTTTATTTCAATGACAACTCGTTCACCTTAAAAAAAATAAATTGGATGTTATGGTGATTTATCGATTCGATAAACAGATTAAAATTTATTTTTTTATTAATAATCACGTAAATCACATAAATGTTATTATATCCAATTTAGAAAATTCACCTAGTAAATGCGGAGTGAAGTGAACTTTGTAATTTTCTCTGAGCCTTATAAAACTTTATCTCGATCTTAGTATTTTACTGTTTTGTTGGATTTGGTGGACAAAGTTTAGAATACACAAAGCTTTTAGTATATTTAAAACATAATATGGAAAATTGATGGAATGGCTGCCCAAGGATAATGAAAAATAAAATTCCGAATAAAATAATTTATTGGAACATCATTTTCATCCTCCCAAAAACCGCCGGGTCTTCCCTCCTTCTTCAGGGTTTATTAAAATGGTCAACGAAGAAAACTTCTCACAAGCAGAGATTACCTGAGGCAGAGAGAGGTCATACCATCCTTGTTAAGGTTTTGACCAGGTTTCCTTAACAAATTATTGCAAATGACGGGATGGCTAATGCGTCGTTTGCTCCTGGTATCGGGTTTTTGCTCCGAATTATTTAAAATACATTTTGTCTTTTTGATGGAAATCTATGATCATGTTATTTTGTTAATGAGCATACATTTCTATTTTTTTTCATTTTCTTGTTTGTTAATTGTTAATTTCTTTCAATTGATTTGTATTTATGATTTATTAATTTTTATAGTTAATTTGTATTGATGTTTTGTTTTCCTAGCCACCGAGGACTTTTGCCTCTAAACAGATCGATAATAATAAAGATTTATTTATTTATTTATTTTCTTCTTCAAGAGTGCTTAAATTTGTTATTTCTTGCCAGAATCATCAATAGAAAACTATTATATATATAAAAAACATTCTTTTGATGATTCTGTCAAGAAATAAGAATATTTGTGCACTCTTGAAGAAGATTCCATCGTTGACCCTTTATAATAAATCCTGAACAACGAGGGAAGATCCTCCGAAATGGCAGTTTTTAAGAGGGTTAAAAATGAATTTTAAACATCGTTTGTTTTTAGTACACTCTTGTTGTAAAATATATTGCCAAATGAAAAATAATCGATACTCCCTTGAAGGCAGGCTGGTGATCCTGTAGTATTGAATTTGCACAATTTTTTTTGTTTGATATGTTTTTTAACCATGCCTGAAACGTAGAGAAAAATCTTTTGAAAAATTATTTTATTTTTGTCTGTGTTGTTTCTGCATTATGATTCCCACAATAATTCAAGAACGATAAATCGTAGAAACCTAGAAATTTTGTCCTAGTATCAAAATTTTTGTATTTCAAATGCAAGAAATTTAATAAATTTTCTGATCTCTGTAGTTTTAGAACTTCCAATTCGAAAATGCAACAATATATATATATTTTTTAATTTGATATTTTAATATAGGGGTTAAACTTATGTGGTCCGAGGACCTCATCTTGAACAATATTTTTTTGTAGACCTCATCCTAAAATTTTTTATTGTTTAGTTATGTCAATAACTAGTTAAGTAACAACAAATACAAAAAGTCTTGACCTTCTAGGATTTTTATTAAATGCGTTATTATTGAATAAAAGCGAAAAATTGGGGGATGTAAAGTTCGCCTACCTTAGTAAAAGAACGGGTGTTTTTAGACAATATGATGATAAAATAATAATTAAATAAAGGGTTATTTTTTCAATTTCATTTTATCAATTTATTTATAAAATCCACTAAGGCGCCATTCATAAAATATTCCACGCAAAATTTGGCTTTTTGGACCCCTCCCCTCCTTCGTCACGCTGCGTCAAATTTTCTGAAACCCCCCTAACAAATATAACAAAACTAGACCCTTCTATAATAAAATTAAAAAAAGAACAAGTTGAGAAAAAAATTAAAATAAAATTAATTAACTGCGAACGTCACAAACCCGATCGGTCGGGGGATCTTTTGTCCCATATCATCACGCTAAGCAATATCTCTTCCCCCTGTTTGAGAATGTATTTTATGAATGGCCCATAATAGTTCTTTACAAATATTTTTATAATATTAAAGTTATGAAAATCAAATTATTATGACAAGTTATTAAATTAATAATAATAATAATAATTGAAAGTAATGGAAGGCAGCCCAGAGGTAGTGAGGAAAGAAAAAATTAACACATATAAAATAAGGTGTAATTTATTGGAATCCTTCCTCCTTTCCTTTCAAACCGACGTTTCGGAGGATTTTTCCCTCCTTCTTCAGGGTCTATAAACCAATATGACAAAATTATAAAAATGGGGTTGGTCATCATACATTTCAACAATAAAACAATACAATTATAAATACAATGTACACAGCCATATTATCAATAGAAAAAAATATAAATTTACTCACTTCAAAGGGTCAATGAATGAAACAAATAAAATGTTTCCTTCTTCTCTCCACAGTAGTGTTCAAAAACTTTCTTCATTTTTAACAAAAGGCATAGAAAGACAAAAAAATTTTTTTCCTTCTTTTCTTAATTAGATGGCTAAATGGCTTTTGAATCTAATATATATAGACCCAACCCCTTCCATGACAGATGCGCACAGGAGTGCGTACTGGGATTAGTTATTAACATATTCTCAAATAATATGGTTGGCTCATATCACCCAACATACAAAATGTACAATTAGCAACAATTCCACAATTCACATCTTATTCGTTAATTGATCAATTCACTTATTCAATTTTTTTTTATACACAAATATACAACATACATTCACAATTCATACAAATATATATCATATTTACATCTATACTTCATTCGTTCATTGATCAATTCATTTATCACAATCCTTACATATCTATACAAATATACAATATTTTTTTTAACATATACAATACAATATACAAATCCACAGAATAGCGAAATTCTATTATTTACAACTCATTCATTCATTGATCAATTTCAATCCATTCACAATTCCGTCATAGCATATATTCAAATCCAACACGTCCGATCTATCATTTACGGCGCGATGTGAGAGATTTTTTATGCAAATCATTTCCAAGATTCTTCTTTTAAAATAATTTCGTTCATAAAATTGAACTTTGAAATTGTTAAAATTAAATTGGTGTTTTTTATCTTGGGCATGATTTGCAAGGGCCGTATTGTTTCCAATTATTTTTGAGATAGATAGTTCGTGTTCTCGTATTCTCTCACCTAGTCGCCGTTTTGTTTGACCTATGTACATTTTATTACATGGCAGCACTCCGTCTCCGTTACATTCAATCATATAGACCACGCCAGTACTCATCTTTAATTCCAACTTGTCTTTTTGGTTGAATAACGAGTTGATCGTATTTGTTGGTTTTAGCGCGACACTAACCCGGCCCACAGAGAGAAGTTTTTTTAATAGGTCACTGATTTTTGGGTAGTTTTTATAATTTTGTCATATTGGTTTATAGACCCCGAAGAAGGAGGGAAAATCCTCCGAAACGTCGGTTTGAAAGGAAAAGGAGGAAGGATTCCAATAAATTACACCCTATTTTAAATGTGTTAATTTTTTCTTTCCTCACTACCTCTGGGCTGCCTTCCATTACTTTCAATTAAAATTTCTACCAGTCCGTCTCTCTCCAGAGAAAATTTCGTTGCAATAATAATAATAATAATAATAATAATAATAGTTTATTATATTTAAATTTATAGTAGGAGAACTTAAGTCTATCTTGGTGAGATAGTTGAACTACTACAGGCAAGTGTTAAATTTTAGGAAAGCATACCAAGTCTTGAAAAAGTTTCCTTTTTCTCTAATTACCTTATTTTTAATACATACACTATTACTTAATATTTAATGAGGATTTTTTTTCAATGTTAATACAAGTAATCGTCTTAAGTAAATTAGTTGGAAAATTAAATTATTTATCCTAGAATCAGTCAGGGGTGGGTTTTATACAAATATACAATTAAAAAAAAATATTAATCCGATCAATCTATTTTGATTTTAATCTCATCAATTCGAACATTCCCATTCAAACGACTTATTTATTTAATTTACTTTTTTATTTATTTATTTATTTTTTTGAAAATTAAATTTCCGTTCTTCAATCAAGGTATATAATATAATAAACTTTTAAATTGTATTACAATTTGCTTTGTTCCATCTCTTTTATTATTATTATTATTATTATTTTTTATTCAACTTATATATAAAATATTTGTATTATATTGATCAAAGAGGTACGGAATGATCAAAAAACAGCGTTAAAAGAAAATCATATTTGTTAAAAGATTACTGAATCTCTTATCAATATTAGACCAAATGCAAATATTGAAAATGTGGATTAAAATCAAACAAACCCTAGGGCTCTTTAAAATAAAAAAATAATAATAATTCCTCATAAATTCTCCTATAGGATTTTTCGATTCTAGTAAAACTTTATTAATTAATTTTAATATTTGTTTTAAAAATTATTACTTTTTATAAAATTCAAATAAATTCATTTAACATTAAAAAAAATTCTATTGAAGTTATTTTCCAATGACTGAGTACAAGGAAAATAGTATATGTCCATATTATATATAATTTTATATTTTTAAAAATAGAAAATTAAATTCAGCGATTGAAAATTAATAAACAAATAAATGAACTTAATTATCTTTTTTTTTGTGTGTACTGGATGTATAAATTTTAACCCCTCTTCATTACTGGTGAGATATTGGTTATCTACTGATGAAGGGGTGTCCTGCAAGCCTTCAAAATATTTGGAATATAACCACTAAAATAAAATAAAATAATAATCTATAGTATATTAAAAATTCACAGTTCATTGGACAATGTTTTTTATTGAAGCTCTCATTCAATTTTTGTACGTTTCCTCGGTTGTTTACTACAGTAGTATATCTGTCATCTGTCAAATCCATCTAGACTTATTTTATTTCAGTGAATATTGTATTTACAAAGAGAAACAAAGAGGTTGTCCTCTGCTTGATGCAAATAAACATATACACATATATATCAAGATGATATATCTGTATATATATATATTATTTATTTGTTTGAGACTATAGTTTCGAAGACTTGGTCTTCATCATCCAGTCTTTCTTCAATTATAAATGTTTTTCATGGAGTCAATATCATATGGATATTGAAAACTTGGTGTTCCTTCGTCACTGGAATGCTAGAAACTAACAAAGACACTCTCTCCGGGCTCACACTCAAATATATATATCATCTTGATATATATGTGTATATGTTTGTTTGCATCAAGCAGAGGACAACCTCTTTGTTTCTCTTTGTGAATCAACAACTCTGCTACTCTCGGCAAAACAAAAACTTTTCAATTAATATTGTATTTGTTGTTTGTTCCTTTTGAAATTCAACAATTCTGTTGGTTCTTTAATAACCTAAGATTGTTTCAATCTAAAACGAAAAAAATTCTACTATGTCTCAATTATTTTTATTGTTATCTCAACCAATGTTGCTCTAACCAATTGAGGTGCTTGAAAAAGTCTCGAGAGAGACAAAACGTTGTACAAAAATTGAATAAGAGCTTCAATAAAAAACATTGTCCAATGAACTGTGAATTTTTAATCTACTAATTATAATGGACATTAATCAACATAATTTATAATAATCTATATTGAAAATAAGCTAATCATTAAACAACTCCATTCAAACAAATATATAAATAATATAAAATCATAAGTTGGTGTCATCTATTAAATCCGATGGAATGGAATATTTTTAATTATATGTCAGAGGGGTTGTTTCCCGACGGGGTGAAAAAACCCTGACATATAATTAAAAATATTCCATTCCATCGGATTTAATAGATGACACCAACTTATGATTTTCTTGTAAATTTGAATCTATTACCATTGGCAAATTAATATCTTTCAAATTTTTTTTTATAAATTTTATTAAACCAATTATTTTACATGAATTAATGTATACATTGTATTTGAGTTTCGACTCCGGAGATTACTTCCCCACCATCGACTGTCCTTGATCATCTTTTTATTCTTTGTTTTTAATAAGAGGAAAAAACTAATTAAATAAAAAAACCTCTTTTCCGAATATTATTCCAATTCCATATTCCAATCCCATATTCCAATCGTCCTCCTGTCAATATCTTTCATATAAAATCTATAGGTATTATGTACATATTTTTATTGATCATATTAGAA
Organism: Forficula auricularia; assembly: GCA_024734495.1. Classification (NCBI taxonomy): domain Eukaryota; kingdom Metazoa; phylum Arthropoda; class Insecta; order Dermaptera; family Forficulidae; genus Forficula; species Forficula auricularia. The sequence continues at coordinate 62,838 of JALMQS010000382.1, forward strand.
GCATGGGCGTAACTAGGGGGTTCGGGAGGTTCGAACGCCCACACGATTGAATTTGAAAAATAAAACAATTTTAAAAATTAATTTAATTTATTTCTTTATTTCTATAATTTATTTATCTTTTTTCGTGCCAAAGATATGGAATTGATTCTCCTACAATCGTTTTACTGGCGTAGAGTACTTACCTCTAGAAGGGGACCTCTCATTATCAATTCGAATCACGCATCTGATTAAATAAAATTAAAACAATATAATAAATCTTATTCTTATATTATTAAATGAGCAATTCTTGTATATATGGAAACGGTTTCTCGGCATACACAAAATTTGGTAACATATTCAACAACTTTTTTTTGAAAGTTTATAATAGGAATATAAGGACAAATTTTTATATGTGACTATTTTATTTATTAGACAACGTTTGTCGACTTTGTCGACTTCTTCAGGTCGTCAGATAGTCATAAATAAGCCCTGAAGAAGTCGGATAATTCGACGAAACGTTGTCTAATAAATAAAAAAGTCACACATAAAAACTTGTCCATATTTTTGTATTATAAACTTTCAAATGAATACAAATTATGGACGGAAATGATAATAATAATACTAAACAACGTAGTAACCAACATTTTGATAAAATAAGTAATATCGTTTTTTCAATTCTTACTTATTGGGATTTTTTTAGAAAATACCCGTAAGGTAAAAAAAAAAAAAAAATAATTTTTCTATATTCAATCGGGTATTTGAAAATATGTCAAATAACAGATAAAATATTTTTAATTAAGACTGATGGAGCAGGTCAAACTTCGAGTTTCTAACAAATTTATATAATAAAAATGAATTTCTGTTTCTTCGTAAGCGCAGATCTCTCAAATGCCTGGACCGATTTGGCTATTTTTTTTAAATGTTCGTAATAGTCCAATTCGGGTTAATACGTAAAAAAAATTGGAAAAGTTGCCCGGAAAATTCAGGAAAAACGAAAAAAAATTCAGGTTAGCCAACATAGCTTGCCAAACAATAAAAGAACTAAACTAGCAAAAAACAACAAGTGTTGGCGGCCCTGTTTGTAAGATTTTTGAGTGTCATTCATTATCAATAGTTATAACTATATTATCGTTGAAGAAGAATTTAAAAAAACTATCTATTTTTTTAAAATAAATTTAAAAAAAAACGTCATGATAACTAAATTTTTGAAAAAGTTATGGTTATTTAAAAAAAAGCTATTTTTTCTAAAAATTCCTAACTTCTTTTGGGATAGGTGAAATTTTTTAAAAAATTCTGAAAACCGTCTTTAATAGGGTAGAAAAAAATAAAAAAAGTTTCAGCCAAGCTTTTGATTATATATATAGATGAAAAATATTTAATTTAAAATAAAATATTTTATTTAAAAAGACCCTCAGACATTTCAAAAGAACTTAGCCTTTTGGCTTTTGTATTCGAGCTCATTCATTCATTTCAATATTATTTATTTATTTCAAAGTTAATTATAAAGCATTATTGAAACTATACTAACTAAACTAACTGAAAGGAATTAATTAGCTTTTGGAATTTCATTAAAAATATATTTTAAAGATTAAAACCAAATATATATATTTATATATATATATATATATATATATATATATATATATATATATATAATATATTTATTCTCTGTAATTAATAAAACATCAATAAAGCAGCCACGTGGGGGTCCAGGGGGCGAAGGACCGTGGCTAGCAAAGTGCCCGCCGAAGGCGGCTTTGAAGCTAGTAAATTATATATATATATATATTATATATCGGTAAATGTTTAATTGTACCAAGCAGAGAAACCTCAATGATTATCCCCTACAATAACAAAGGTTCAACTCTTTTAAAGATGCTGGGCATTGTCAGTCAAGCCCGAAGTTGGTCAATATAAGCTTTCGCAGGGTTATTAGAATTTGCCCGAGCATTGTGCCCAGCACTTGAATAGCTTTCTAAAAATATTGTCTAATTTCTCTATCTCTATATTTGGAATATAAATCCCAGGGAGGCCGCTCTTGAGGCCAACCAGCCACGCCCTGTATGATGAGTGGGAGCGAAAGAGAATAGCGATTCCCTTCCCTTCCACTGTACCAACCAACACTCAATACTCACCACCACGACCACCCCTCGATCATTCAATCTCCATCCCCTATCTCCACTCAACCCCAAACGATAGCATAATATTCATTACATATTCACGGTTACTCAGTAATTAATCAAGAGCTGGCTGGATTAAGGCCAATTAATTTATCAATTATAAAGATAAAGTAAAAATTATAATTAGAAGTGAGTGAGAGTGATACAAAAAATAATCTTTGGAAATTATTTTTTTTAATATTATAAATACATCATCATTATGGGGTCAGGTTGGTCAAGTGGATCAATCCATGGCTTCTAATCAAGCTAGCGCGGGTTCAAGCCCGACTCGCTGCAAATTGACTTTAATCTGATCCCTACATAATAGAGAAAATTAATTAATATACCATAAATGTATCGTAAAATGGCTAAAGGCTAGTTTACAAGGGCTTAGTACTAAGTATTAGTACTAACCACTCGCACTAATTCTATGTCGTGTAAACACACAATATAAGTGGTTAGTATTAGTAGAGTGGCAAGTGCGAGTGAATAGAAATGGTTTCTATTTACTAATGGCAAGTAGCTTCTCCTACCACATACAATATATTGACAATTCGAATTACCATCTTGTAACTTTCACTATACACTAATTACAGTGGTAGTAGAGACGTGTGAACCACTACTAATCAGCTAGTATGCTAAGTGCTAGTAAATGGAATAGTACTAATGGTAAGTATTAAGCGTGTAAACTAGCCTTTTTTTGGCCATAAGGCAATTTACGATACTAATTATTATTATTATTTTTTAATTTTTCTCTACCTACCCCCGGGGTCAGATTTTAGCCGGATGTCTCGAGTCTGATTCGAACCCAGGTCCACTTGGTTACCAGGCTGACATGCTAACCCCTAGTCTACCCGACTCCTCATAAACTAGCCTTAATTATTAAAGCCGAGAAAGCCAAAAACAAAACAAAATAAGCTGAAACTGATCGTTGCTAAACTTTATCCAAATTCCATTGAAATATTAATTTGTTTATTCCTTTATTATTAATCACATATCACTTGCTATTTGCAGTTCATGTTGACTTTAATTCAAAAATAATGATCGATTCTCATTTAATAGTCGAGGAATATATATTCTACATTGGATTTATGACGTTTCGGTTTTTATTGGTAACCATTGCTGAAGACATGGAGGAATCGGCTTAAAATCAAAAATTACGATTGATTCTTATCTACTACTAGAGGAATAACCTTATTGCATTACATTTTTGATGTTTTGACTTTTAATGGCAACTTCTACTGAAAACGTGGAAGAATCGACTTAAAATCAAAAAAACAATTCTTTTTATGATAAACAACTCAAGCTTGAGTTTGTCAGTAGAGGTTGCTATTAATAGTCAAAACATCATAAATGGAATGCAAAAAGGTTATTCCTCTAGTATTAGATGAGAATCAATCGCTATTCTGGTTTAACTCGATTCCTCTATGTCTTCAGCAAAGGTAACTGATAAGAAAACAACGCAGTTGCTATGGTTACTATAAAATTTCCTCCCAAATTCTTAGCATTTCACAGATAGAAGTCTATCCATTTTTACTTAAGTTAGGTTAAATGAGCTATATTAAAACGATCAAATGAATAAATTTTAAAGAATTTAAAAAAGTACTATCTTACTCTAGAGGAAAGTACTTTAAAATATAATTTTACTAACAACTTTAATTAATCTTTTTTGTGGTCCCCAAGGTACTTAATTAGGATATTAATTCTCATCAAAATTGGTTAAGTCATTTTCAAGATATTTAGAAAAAACTAAAAAAGTACTGAAATAAATTCCAAATGTTTGTGGGTCGATATGTACCAAAAACTAATCAGCTCTTCATTTTGTTAAAAGAATGGTAAGTTTTCAATTTCATTTTAATCGGTGCAACGGTGTGTAAAAAATCGTGAACCAAAAAAACGATAACATACATCCGCACGCACTAAATGAAAAAATCGCACTTTTTGGCCTCTCGACGAGACCCCATGTAATTTTTGGCAAAACCGTCACGTGCTAAAATTGAAGTTAATTGAATACTACAAGTTGTGACTTTAATTGACACCATGGGTTCCGTAGTCTTTACCTGAGGACCCTTTGAAGCCACGCTTGCCGCGCTTGTTGCTTCTTAATAGCCTAAACTCAAAGCACCATTACAATATTCTGAGTAGAGTTTATACTCATTTTCTAGCTCTGGCAACACTTCTGGATTCTATTGGTGTTTTTGTGTTTTTGAAGCTTAATTTTTTTTTTATTGATATACCATAATTAAGTACCTCTCATTATTCACTCTGTATTCAATGAAGTCTATATTTCAACTATTTTATATTATTTTATAACAGTTACACAATGTTATTCTGTATCAACATTGAGGTTAGGTTCAATGTCTGTTTTTCCAGCTCGGATTTTGTCTGTTCGGTGTTGGTTGACTCAAAAATACGGGGATGGTTGACACATGAAAGCCTAAGAAAAAATGGATCCAGTGTATACATTGTAAGAAGTGGGCTGATTAATTATGTACCCCTGGACCAAATAACTTTTATACATGTCAAAATTATGAGAGTGCGCTCGAAAGTGACTAGGCTAGTACTAATATATGACATTAGATGAATATTTTAGTGTCTAAATTGGTCTTAAATTAGTGCTTTATCAATTTCATTGTTTGATTTTTCTATTCTTAATAGAAATTTTTTTGAATACATTTTTTTATTTTTTTCCCCCTATCTAAATAACCCCGCGACAACCAACCCCAATGCCTGTGACAACCAACCCGGATTCGGGGTAGGTTGTCACAAAATTGAACTTCCTATTCTTCTCTTCATAGATAGGAAAGAAAGCATGTTTGATAAATGATAACGATAATTAAGCTTTGACAATTCTATCAGAGAGAAATATTACGATTTTTTTTTCAATTAATAATAAGATTCAAGTTAATCGAAATTATCAATATAGTATTTCAGAAATCAATTACCTAAGGCTTAAGAGGCTTACGATTTTTCTTTACCTAGCTTTAAAAGAAATGAACTTATCTACCAATGACGAAGAAGCCTTGATAGAGAAGTTAAATTTTATTATTAGGTAGAGAATCTCTTTGTTATCTTTCTGTACTATCAAGAGATGAGTTCTTACAGGGGATGAAAACCAGTGGCTGACAAAGCCCCTGTAATTGGCCAACCTGGTCTCATTTACCTAGCGATCCACCTCGCTGAGCTCTTTGATAAAATCCGACAAAAACTTCCCTTATCCACCAGTCAATTGATCTCCATTAAATGAAACAGCGAATTAAATAAAAGGCAGACAGGGAGAAAAAAATGAAAATAGTAAAGAAAAGCCCAGAGAAAGAAAAAATTTAATCTAATTTTATTCTTTTTAATTTCGGGTTATACGTGTATTAGAGATAAGTAGATACAAGCTGCAAAAGATTTTCATCTTTACCAAAATTTTTTTTAGTTTTTGTATCTATTTGTATAATCATGTAGTTCTCGACATATTTTAAAATCCAATTTTCCAATTTTCTCAATTTTCTCTATAGCTGAATGAAAATTAATGTGGCAGTAGCATATTTATATATCATCATCATAGGACACAGGCTGCCTGAACCTTTGGATAAATCTGATTCTTATAAAATAAATAAATAAGATATATAATAAAGCTAAGATTTCGAGTTTTATTCAAATCTTTTTTTCAAAACTTTTCATTAGCAGGCGGTTTAGTTTTCAACCAGGGGATGCTATCCCAAAAAAAACTTTCATATTTTTTAAATTTTATTTTATTCTTCGATCCCTTTTGCAAATTTCATCGAATAAGGCATCATAGAATTTTACGTTATTTTTCAAATTTAACGGTAGATTTCTTATGACCCACCATGAAAATACTGTGAATGTTTTGAAATTTTATGGATACGCTGCATCCACAGCATCCATGGACTGCACGCCACTGATACATGTCCCTATATATTAGTGGTCACTAAGCGAAATATCATAGTGTAATACCAAGATATTTTATAAAAAATATTTACCTGCAATTGATACAAATATTGTAGTATTTCTTTACATTGTAAAATAATATTATGTTAAGAAGAAATTAATGAAGTTGTCCTCTACTTGATCCAAATAAAGATATTTTGTACAGGGAGAATGGTGTAGGCTCGAGGTGAAAAATATTTAATAAAATTATATAAATTACATGGTACCTATGTTTCACAAAAAAACTTACCTTGTAATTTATATTTTTAATTTTTTCAAATGAACATATTTCTTATTATATAATAACAGCTAATAAGTGCAAAAGAATCTATAAAATTATATAACGAAAATCCTCATTATTTATTGCCTGACTAGTAAAATTGAATTATCAACCACTTAAAAAAAATTTCAAAAATATTTGCATTTCTAGACTTCTTGGGGCCCATAGATTATGCATACAAAATTTGGTTGAGTTTCATGCAAAGGGCTAGAATATTCATTTTTTGACCCTCCCCCTCTTATTTCGGGTGGTTATTTTCAAAATTTGCCGTCGAGTAACAGTTTAGTAGTTATAATCAAATAACATATAGGTAGCAGTGGCGGGCGGGGACTTTTCAGCCAGAAGATGCTGTTCAAAAAATACCCTTCATTTTTTTAAATTTTCTTTTATTGTTCGCTATTTTCTTTCAAATTTCATCCATTACAAACACCATCATAGAATTGTTCATTATTAAATCACTACTCGGAAAGCTTTGTCTTCCTTGAGCTGGTAGGTATGATGGATTATTTTATTTTCCCTAAAGTTTTTGGCCAATTTTCTATAGCCCTCACTTGTAGTAGGGTTTATTTTTGCGATAGAATTAGCCATTGCTTTACAAATGTATCCATTTTTTGTGATTATCGTTGAGATGGCCTTAATCATTTCCGAGAAGTCATGAATTTGGTAGACAAAGATGGGAGGAATTTTTGGGATGTTTGGATGGATAGGGTTTTTTGATTGTCTTCTGTTGTTTCAATGGAGAGGGGTGCATACCGGTTTGCCAGTTCTGTTGTTGAGTTGGGCTTGCCTTGTGATAGAAGAATTGGAGTTGATGAGGCGACTTTCAGCCTCTTGGGGAACTGCCAGTGGGCGCCATTGTTGTACAGGTCACTCTCTTCGCATTCCACAAATTTTATATTTTCAACGATTATTATTTATAATAAAATATTAACATTTTAGCTTGTCTTTACAATTATTCTTTTTTCTTTATTTAACATTTGTTTATTAACTATTTTTATGATAGGATTAATGTGTTTTTTTAACATAATCTTATCATATTTTCAATTTATTTAATTTTATTTAATTTCAAATGCTTTTAATTAATTTTCTAATAAACTTAAGTTTTAATTCTTCTTAACAGCTAGGGTACTGCCATCTAGCGACACTGGCTACAACATTTGTAAATACTTATCGTTGGGAGCAGTTATTTTCAGTTATGTAAGGAAATAAGTCTCCTGTTAGAAACAGTATTAATGAAGCTCACATTGGGTTAGTTTTGAAAGTAATCACTGCGAAGAAAATTTCTCCCGAAATAGGAAAGATAGTAGCAAAGAAGAGATGTCAAGTGTCAGGACGTAAACATTAAATTTTCCTTGTTCTATTATAATATATTATTCGAAATAAACCTACATTTCTATGAATAATGATTTTTTTTTTTTGCGGCCCACCTAAAATTAATTCTTGTTTGTTTGGTCCAAGTTAGCATTTGAGTTTGACACCTTTGCCTTGCACCATTCTCTTTTTAACAAAATTTAGAAGATTACCTTAAACTTCAGCACCAAAACCACTTGAGTTAAAACTAATCATACATTTTTTTTATTTTTTTCAGACGGCGTTTTTCCCGAGTTAGCGAGGCCAAGTGAACACTACCAGTCCGAATTGGTGAGTAAGAAACAAATTAACGACTTGATAGTAATAGTAAATCCATTCTATTGAATGACAATCAATTAACAGAGGAGAACAGAAGATATTAATAGTAGAACAAATTTCACTTCAATAACATGAAATTAACAGCCAGAGACTCTGCTATTAGCTTGAATATATTAAATTATAAAGTAGATTAAATGGAGAAATGAAAATACCAAATTGGTAAAATGTTATTATTTTAGAAAAGAATTACCGCCCTAGCATTACCAATCTGTCTCCCTATATTATAAATGAGAGTCTATTTATATACATTATTCATTTACCATTGCCGTACAATGTTATTAACTTAATATACCGAAATGTAAAAAACCCCTTGAAAAAGTAAACACAGGGTCTTGTTTGCTAAATAAATATCATGATTAGGATTAGTAAATTTTCATCACATGTTGAATTCGTTCATTTATTAAAAAGTATTTTATTTTAAAGAGTTTTAAAAATATAAATTAAAAAAAAATACACGTTCATAATTTGACACTTGATTTTCTAAAATTTTTCCAATACAGAAACTCAATAATTTTCCGTCTTAATTTATTCGGAAAATTCGCTGCTTAAAATAAACGAATTCGCTTTTCTATACACAACAATACCTATTAACGAAATGGAAATTCGCTAGAATATACATATCTATAAATCTAAAATCCAAATACTAACTCTGGAACTGTTTGGGCTAGGAACTTGAAATTTAGCATAGAAGCTATATCTTGGAACAAAAGTTTTTAAATTTTTAAATTACAAAGCTGTAAATCGAAGAAAATAAAACTAAAACACGGATTCATTTTAAGATATTAAAATTTCTCCGGAGCTAATGGATCTAGAAGCTAGAAATTTTCTTTGGAAATTACTTTTAATACGTAAATGATTGCAAAGAAAGATCAAATTTTAATAGGGGTGTTAAAGATAAAAGAACGGTTCGATTAGGATCTCTCTATGACTAGAAGAGATATCAGCTTGAAATTTAGTACATAGATTACTTTTAAAACATAAATTTTCACTAAGAAAGGATTTTATAAGATTCAATCAAATTTTAAGGGTTTAAAACAAGGAAAATCACTTATATTAAGTTTTCATCCAGCTTTATCACGATTTCTCCGTAACTACTGGGCTAATACCTGAAAACTTCATATTCTAATTTTGTTTAGAGCAGCAGGATAATGCTCTAGGGTCGAAGCCTCCTAGCTAGTATATATTTGATAGCTTACATGCCATGCCAGCTAGCTCTGGAGCATTTATCAAAGACTTGGATCGCCCAGCTCTTACGCAGCTTTCATTCTTCTCCGCGCAATCGGTTGCCTAAATAGAGGGGCACCAAAGTCATAAAACAAGTTCAAATTCAGACTATTTATTGAGGATTTTAATTAATTCAGTTATTTATTTATATTTTGTAATTCAATATTTTTCTTATTCGTGTAAAAAAAATTAATTAGATAAAAAGCCCTAAATTAAAAAATAATTCAAATTCAATTTCGATTTTTGACAAAAGCTACAATATTCCATTATTTTTTCAATTCTGATTGTAAAAGATAAATGTATTGACTATTGTCTGATAAAATGAAATGAAAAATTAATAATCTTTACATTGGCCAATGGGTGAAGTTCTCCAGGCGGCCGGAATATTGAATTTACTAAAAAATATTTACGGGACAGCATAACCCATCTATTAAAAAAAACATGAAGTTATGTAAAAAAATTATAAGATATATTCTGGACAGCATACGCCTACTATTAGAAGAACATTGCACTAAAGTATATTGGTAAAGTATTATTATATAAAGATTATAATATAATAAGAATAAATTATTATTATTATATTATAATCTTTGAAAAATAATACTTAATATACTAGATTAAGTTTTAATAAAAAGAAAGAAAAAACAACTGAAAAAATCTAGAGTCTGTTAGGAAATCATTATATTAAGCGTCTTATTATTATATGTTTGTGGGCTGCTTCGCATATATATGAGGGTCGTTTATGGCTTGTAGGTCTCTTATGGTTAAAATGTTTGCAACCTTTATACACATTTATTGCTTATTTATTGAAATTGATGATTTTTAAAATAGTTTAAAAAAAATTTAACATATTTTAAATAAAATAGTTTTTCGAATAAGTACTGAAAAAACTGAAATAAATTTAAATAGCGAAGTATCAACAATTTAATATACTAGTATAACAATTATTAACTAAAATTAGGTAAATATTGATTTGGAATGGATTAGTTAAGTCAATTTTCATTTAAAATAATAATAATCCCTATGGTTTTTTATTCGAAATTTTTAAAATAATACCACCACTATACATAGATGGATGGAACGGCCAACTGTGAAAGTGCTTGAAAATTCTAAAAATGTGACACTGATACAAAAATCAATTTGTCAGTTATGTGACTCCGTCCACCAATTGGTCAACCAGATACAAACTTTTATTGTATGTAAGATTGAAAAGTTAGTTAGTTATAAATAAAGTTAAGTTTGTGTGATCTAGACGCATAAGGTTTTATTCACAAAAAGGTGCTGAAATATTAAAACAAATAATAAGTTGGACAATAAACGATTGAGCAAAATATTTAGTTTGGAAAATAACAAGTTTAATTATTTTATTGGAGAATAATCGAATATAGTTCACTCAACAAAAATTTACAAGATAATATTATGTTATAATTGAATTTGATGTAATAATTACAAGATAATTTTTTTTTTTTTTTTTTTTTTTTGCTTTTCGGCCTTTCTAGCCATAAGCCATTTACGATACTATTTATTTTCTTTAAATTTGTCTCTACCCCGGGGGTCAGATTTTAGCCGGATGCCTCGAGCCGGATTCGAACTCGGGTCCTCTTGGTTAGCTGGCTGACATGCTACCGCCTAGCCTACCCGACCCCCCTACAAGATAATTAATTAATTTGCTTAAGAAATAAATTAAATCCTTTGTTTTGTTTTGAATAAAAAATAATATTACAAATAATACTTTGTTTAAAGATAGTTAATTATAATTAAATAATAGTATGAGTAATAGGAACCAATTAAATAGCAATTACCACTTAATAGAATGACCTTTTCTTTCTTTGAATATCTTATTGAAAGTGAAATTTAGTGAGTATTTTTAATTCTTGAAAAATATAAAAATTTTCAAAATTCAACCTACTTTAATTCAAAATTAAAACAGATAAATAAAAATTAATGATAACCAAGTACACTTAAGGTATAATGTTGGAAAATATTGTAATATCGTTGCTATCACTGAAAGGAGGAACAAATGGGAATCGAGTTATACTCACCCATCAATAACTATTCAATACCCGAAGAAGAAAAGAAAAAATATTTCTAAACGCCGAAAATTTAATAAAATTAAACAATTTATAGACTACCTTTCACTATAACCTACTTATTTCGCATACCAGTCCGTCTTTCTAAGAAAATAAATAAAATTAAATAAAAATTAAAGTCCAGTATTAACATATTTTTAGATATGTTAAATTTCCATGTCCCAAGGGCTCACTTAGGTACTAAATTTAATAAATACACAGAATTAAAGTCTAGAAAAATGCTACAAGGTGTGTAAAGTTTTATCTCAAAATTTTACTATTGGCGTGTGGCTCACAGCGATTGAATTTTTAAATGGAACATTCATGTATATTTTCACTATAATTTTGTAGAATTGTGTACCATATATCTTCTTTAAAAATCCACTTAAGAGAATTAGGTATTGACTTTATAGATAAAAGTAGCTGCCCAGTATACAGATAGTAAAATATTTGTTTTATTTATCAGAAATCAATTGATTGTTCATCTGTATTATGATATGTTACGTAAAAATCGAGAGTGACTGTATCTAGCTTAGCCCACCGTTTGGAGTAATTATTAAACAATAATAGAGACAATAGAGTATGCAAATAGGCTGGAACTGTGTGTGTTTTATTTCCATCAGACGATAAACATGGACATCGTTGTTGTTTAGTTCAATGAAACATCTGTTGTTGTTGTTTTTTTTTTTAATTTTTTTGATGAATCCATTCAAACTCGAAAAATAGCCAATACCCATCCAACCATAGAACAAAGATCAATAGATAGAGGGATACATATGTCAAAAGATCAGAGGAATTTATTTACCCATAAGTGTAGTAAGTACTCATTTGGAGAACATAATCTTTTTAACAGTGTAATTCTTATAGCGAGGTTATTATTTAAAAAAACTACACACTTGCTCATGTGTTTCATTTCTCTTTTTATAGTACCCGGTCGACCGGTATATTAATATTATTTTTACTTTACCATACATGGTATGGTGAAGTATTGTAAAGATTCTTCTTTAAGTGCCATATCAGGTCTCCCTGACGTTTCGGCACCTCTCCACATATACCTGTGCTGAGTGTGTTTAGTTGTTTTATACAGATAAACGGGACCTACTTTTTAACGCCGGATCCGAACGGCTAGTTTGGAGAGGTTGACTAGGAAATTATACTCTTGGTAGTTTTCCATTGTTTTCCAAGAGGAGGCGACTGCAAATATCTGCCGAGACTCAGTCTCGTACCAGCATATATATAGCTGCGCGACACTCTAAGCACTGACACACAGTCGCCTCAATTTCGGTTAGAAAACCTAACTCATATTAAATTAATATCTCATAAAATATTTATTTACTTTTATCTTCATTAAAGATGTTTCAACTTACACCAACACCACAATCACTATTAATTATGAAGTATCGTAATCGGGTATGAAAAACATGTTTTTTGGGTCCTTATTTTCTAAATATCTCAAAAACGGCTAAAGCAATTTCGATAAAAAAAATTTGATTGAATTCACAACGCTTCGGTCTGCAATAAAGCCTTGTACAGCGAACATCCAGAAACTTAAATTTTAATAGATATTATATTGTTTTGCCAAATTGTCTGTTTGTGGGTTATAGTGTGTGTATATTAATAATACACAAATTTTGTGTTGAGTCTCTATTTTAAAGACAAATGAAGATATCCCAACGAAATTTTATATTAAGATTAAGAGCTGACTAGATTTTGATTTAAATTGGACTAAAAATTATGGAATGAGTGTTTTTAAAAAGTTATGCCCCTTTTGTCCGAATTGGTGAATCCAATTTTTCTGAATTGCTCTTTAAGGCCTTAGGAAACTATCAATGCAAAGATCACTTCCATAAAATGACCGAGTGGGAGAAGGGCCAGGTCGTGGGATGACCATAACACATATTTTTAATTTGTAATTAAGGTATAAAGGTTGATTTCTATTTGCAGCCAGGATTAAATAAAATTGAAATAAAAATTTATTTATTTTTTCGCCTACGTTTTGACCTGCTCTCTAGTTATCATCAGAGCATCGCTGAACACAAAATTGAAAACTCCCTTTATCAACGACAAATTAGAAAGTATTTGAAATCTCAATTATTTTGGAATACAATATGTAAGGAACTTTTATAGTGTAAGAGTCAGATTCGCACTTGTTCGCTTTTTTTCTATTTATCCTTAGCTATATCTTCTTCTTTGTTTATCATCGTCATCATCATCGTCATCATTGAGTACACAGTCCTAAGATTGTATTGACGCATTCACCCATCCCCCGTATCCCATGCCAACTTCTTGACTTCTCTAAAAGACCCACATCCCAAATCCTTAATTTTATTTGGGACAAATATTCTAATCTGGGTTTTCCCCTTCTCATTTTATTTCTCACCTCCCCCTCTAAATAATCCCCAGCGTCTTAATGTGTGTCCCATTATCTGAGCTCTTTCCTTCATATAAGGTTCTTCTTTCTGCGATTCTTTAAAGAAATTCTTTCTCACATTTCGAAAGCCTCCAGCCTCTACTCTCCTCTTCTACAATCATCCAGGTTTCACATCCATACATGACTATAGTGCATATATATCTCTTCAATAGTATATTCCTGTTTTCTAAGCTGATTGAGGAGGAGCATTATAGTTTTTGTTTTGAATTAAATCTCACTTTAGTTTGGGCAATTCGTGATTTAATTTCTTATATTGCGTTTTCAAAGGATTTTTGATGTGGTGATTTCCCATTGTCTTCCATATGGCTATAAATTTTATGAAAATTCTATGTCTATGAATAGAGTTATATGCTTTTTTTTTCAAAGTTTGATAACCTATTAGTAGAGACCGGATTTTTATGCAGTAAAAACTGCCAAAATATGCAGTTAAAAATGCTGAAATATGCAAGTAATATGCAGTATACGTTGAAATATGCAAATATATGCAGTAAAAGATAGCCAAATAATTTTGTTTATGCACTAAAAAATTAAAATTGAAGACAAAAATACTATATATTTGAATGAATGCTATGAAAGAAATAAAAATGATAAAGTAAGCTACAGACACCAATTGTCAAATATGTACAGTTATTGGGTAAAAATTGCACAAAATTCTCATTACATTTAAAATATTAAAAAATCTTTAAACTAAAAAAAATAATAGGTGCACTTGAATAAAATCAACATAATAGATTTAATAATGTTTCAAAAATGTGAACGAAAAAAATATGGGAGTGGGGGGCAGTCTTATTGCTTTTATTTTTTATATTAACCATCTCTTCCTATTGACGTACAAATAATGCAAAATTTGACCAGCTATAATTTTATCCCTACACTAATTTACACAAGAACACCCAATGGCTAAAATGGACTATAATTCCCGATGGCGATTAAAAAAAAAAGAAAAAATTAAGAAAAAATAATTAAAATTTGATTGTAATTGTGAATGATTTTTTTTACAAGTATTTTTCTAAATTATCTTCGGGATATTATGTCTTCGGTCACTTGAAATTGATTTATTCGATGAAATGGAGCGCTCCATATCCACAGACGTAATGGGGGCTAATTTAAAAAAACTTAAAACATCCTTTGTAATCCAACCTCCTACTTGGTAGTCCAACACTACACCTTTTTCATTGGGGCATATTTCAGTTTTCTTAGAATTTCAATTAATGTCCTCCTGTTTTATTTCTTCATTTTTTTATTTTTTCTCCAAAAATTTACTTTTAAAAAAACTGTATTTTGACAAAAAATCCTTCAAATATGCAATTTTATGCAATATTACTCAAATATCCAAAAATATGCAGTATAAAATTCAACCCACAGTATCCTAGATGCATGATTTGGATAAATAATTGATCCCCTGGGTCGTATGTGGCGGCAAGCAAAATATGCAATTGTATAGGAATCCCATCTCTTCCTATTAGATACTGGGTACGATTAGTGTGGAATTGGGATCGAATCTTGTTTTACTGATAAAATTAAATTAAACTAACAAAAATGGAATTCTCGAAAAATTTGAAAAGGATTTCTCACCTTTAAATCTCATATCCTTCTTAAATGACAAATTGAACCCTTGCATTCAAATCTCTCATTCTTTTGCTCTGGATGCAGTAATTTTCCCCAGTATTTTTTTAGTTAATGATACTTTCACTTCAAATAAATATTACTAAAGTCTGATCGTCACTATTTTTTCCTCTTTCACAGATTGCCACTTTGACTACAATTTAAATCCCTAGAATATTTTTAAATCCTTTTAATTTTTTTTCTTTTTCTGTTCCAGACATTAAAAAAGTCAATTATAGTTTTATAGGTTTTCCGTTGAGCTTGTTATTCTATCATGAAAATAAAAATAATCGGATGGAAACGTTTCTACGGGTTTAAAACAAACGTATTACAAGATTTTTTTCTTTATTTTTTTCTCGTAATTGAAAGTTTTTTTTGATCTGAGAAATGATGAGGTGGAAAAGCTGCTTGTAACATTTTAGAGAGAGGCAATTAGCTAAGCTCATTTGAAGAGAGAGTTCGATCTGAAGAATTGCTTCCCTTCAGTAAGCAAGTTAAACTAAGTCCATCACTTAGATGAGAATTATTTTGGCCAACTTTAGTT
Organism: Forficula auricularia; assembly: GCA_024734495.1. Lineage (NCBI taxonomy): Eukaryota > Metazoa > Arthropoda > Insecta > Dermaptera > Forficulidae > Forficula > Forficula auricularia. The sequence continues at coordinate 78,757 of JALMQS010000382.1, forward strand.
TAGAAAACTGTCGACAGTGATGGATTTACGCTTAGGTCCGTGAGGCACTGGCCTAGGGCGCTAAAATTTTAGTTTTAATTTCAGTGTGTTAGATAGCTCTAATATTATTATTTTAACAAAAATAGCTAAGGGGGTTGTATTATATACAAAACGAAAAAATGAAAATTAGAAATCCAATTTTTATTTTTTCGTTTTTTCATTTAATACGGGCCCCTTAGCTATTTTTGTTAAAATAATAATAGTCATAAATCTAATAATCTTAGTCAAATACTTCTTGGCAGTTTGACAAAAACAAACACAACATTTAGGTTATCTAGGATCTTACGCAAACCTGACAGCTATTGAGCCGTCTGGACACTCCAGTGACGTCCTAGGCCGGGGCAAGTAGGACACGTGCCCTGGACGCCAGGTCTACCTGACGTTTCGGCTTCTCTCCACATATACCTGTGCTGAGTGTGTTTAGCTGTTTTTACACAGATATACGAGACCTACTTTTTAACGCCGGTTCCGAACGGCTAGTTTGTAGAGGTTACTAGGAAATTATATCCTTGGTTTTTAAGGAATTTGGTGTTGGTACTTGGTGAAACATTTTTTTAAAATTATTGGATAAAAAATACTTGGTAGGTTTCACATTAAGAATTCCTACCTTTCTCCTTCCACTAATTTTAAATATTTACCCTTTTGTTATCTTAAAAATAAATTTTACCATTGACTTGTATTCAAATTCGAAATACTCATTTCTCAGAAGGCCATTCAAAATTAAACAAAATAGACCTCCTACCTTTCTCCCTCCACCAATTTTAAATATTTACCCTTTTGTTATCTTAAAAATAAATTTTACCATTGACTTGTATTCAATTTCGACTTATCCAGGTCAGTTACTTTCTGTTTCTCCTGAAGATGGGTTAGTCACACGAAATATATATATCGAGATTAAAGATTCTCCAAAAATAAATTCGTTTTATTTTTTTATATCTTAATGTGAAACCTACCAAGTATTTTTTTATCCAATAAATTATACCCTTGGTAGGTTGCCATTGCATTCCAATGGGAGGCGACTGCAAATATCTGCCGAGACTCAGTCTCGGGCCATCGTACTTCAGGCCAGCGGTCTGACACTCTAACCACTGACCCTCAGGCGTCTCTATTAGTAAATTATTAAATTTAAAAATTAAAATAAACGAACAATACAATTCATATTCAAATAAGAAATGTTCAGAATGGAGATGAGAGCATCTTTCCCAATCTTCGCATTTCAATTCAGATTAAGCTTACGATTGCAATATCCATCGCAAGTTGCTAGCAATCTTTCAGTAAGTTAAAACTAATACAGTAGAGTCTCACTAATTCGGCACTATTAAAAACTAGGGGGTGCCAGATTATTGGAATTTTCGGATTACTGGATTGTATGTGCTATTGTGATAAGTTTTGAAGTTAGACTGATTGATGACGGAGCGTAGCATAAGGTGGGACGATGGAGGCCGTTCGGAGGTTTTTTTTTATGATAATGATGAGAGAAGGAGTTACACCAAAAAGGTGCAACCCCTAAAGGTCTGGGTTGGCCCCTCCATCGTGAAAAGAAGAAGAAAGAATTTTATGGGTTGGGCAGGGGTCGAAGGTATCTGTGGAGGGTACCGGATTATTGGATGTGCCGATCTATTGAAGTGCCGGATTAGTGAGACTACTGTACTTTCTACTACAGTGGATCAAAAAAGGTTATGCGACCTAGCTTTTCTCATTGTAGAGCGATAGGAAACCGAAAAACAGATTTCGAAAATGTTATAAATCTATTTGGAACGCAGAAGGCAAGTAAGGTGCAATTTTAAGTTTAACACTATTGAGATGGGATTTTTAACGACTAATTTTTGTTCTAAAACAGAAAATAAAAATGTGTGATCAAATTTATGATTTTTTTAATTTAATTTTTATTTTCATTTTATATTTAGATAATTTAGGGAAGGTCACAACTTTGATACTAGCCATTTCTGATTGGTACGCCCCTGGGACAGTACTATAGTTTTTCAAATGTTTTTCATCCAAACTCTTGCCTCTAAGCTTGAATCTTTTAGTGTAGCTCTATTAACTAGCCTCTAGACTTGGCTGCGTCTGTGTGGCCAAAGTCGAATTTAAAATAAAAAACAGCCCTTCAAAATAGACTCTCACTCAGATCAGCGTGTTATTTACCCTTTCCGTTTTTTACACTTCTTTTCTCTTCATTGGATCCAAACCAAATATCATTTTTATCAAGATCCATCTATCTTGCGATAGCAAATCCATTTTCGCCCGATCATTTCTCAATTGATGCGCAGTTTGTTTACATCTAATCCGAACTTTACATCCGAATAAAAAAAAAGCGATTGATTTTCAAACATCAGATATTCATTCAAAAAAAAAAAAAGTTTAGAATTAATGATAAAAACTGAGCAGTTAAATTTCAAATATTTCGTTTTTATAATCTCGACTGCTTTTATGGTAGTCTTTATTTTTGATATAAAAGAAGAGAAATATACATCTATTTTTTAAGGGTTCTGGATAAATCTAATCCGACATCGTGGTTTTTTATTTATAAAACAAATTTTGAGACAAGTAAGAATGTAATAATTCTCTTGAGAAGGAGATAAAAGTTCGTAAATGCTGTAGTATTTATTTTTTTGAAAGAAAAATAAACTGAAAAGAAAACAGAAGTGTTGCAATTCTTTATCTCGAGCTTAACAAAAATGACTATATACTCCTTAATTAGCATAGTACCTATATAGACTAAAAAGAAAAAATAAATAAATAAATTCGAAGAAAAAGTGAAAAGCTTTTCAAAACTAAGTACACTTTTCGCGATAGTCAGTTAAGAGGTGAACTAGAATTAGAATCGTTCTAAGAGTTCCTTTAGATATGCAGCTGTTAGAGATTTTAGTTTTAGAGTGATTTATTTAGAGATTATAAATTTTTATTCCAATCACAAAACATTTTGGCACCAGAACGAACTTTCACCTGTTTATGAGAGAGTTCAAGGTGCCGATAGAAATAGATTTAAATTTTTTAAGAAAAACATAAGAGTGTGTCATCTATTAGATCCAAGATGGAATATATTATTTTTAATTATATGTCAGAAAGGATATTTTTTTAGCCTCTTGGGAATTAAACCCGAGCTCCAATAATAGTTTTGTCTTAGTCTTATTATGTTGATTTGAGCCACAAATAAATAAAATTATTATTAGTATTAATATCTACTTTTCTTATAGAAGAAATTTTCTCTTCGGAGAGAGACGGGCTGATAGAATTTTTAATTGATAAGTGATGGAAAGGCAGCCCACGGATAGTGAAATAAAATAGATTTATTTGAGAGAATTTTTTCAATATTTTTGGGCTGCCATTCCATCACTTATCAATTATTATTATTAAAACAATTTAAGCCGCGAAATTTAAATAAATGTTTTAAGATAAATTAAAAATTACGTTTAAAGTTATATTTGTCTAAAATTTTTATTATTATTATTATTATAAAATATAATATTTTTATTATATTTAGCAAACAGCTTTAAAAGTTATTAATATTTCCAGGTATTAAATGAGATTAATATGCATTATTTAACACATTTACCAAAAGACATGGTTTTTGTATTAAAAATAACCAGATTTTTTACTTTAACCATAACATATAAATTGATTTATCTATATGTATGTATATGTTTATTGCTTCAAGCAGATGACAACCTCATTGTATTTTTTAATTAAATCGTATGTTTGGTTTGACCCAAGCATTTGCGAAAATGTTGATTTAATATTTACCCCGAATGGGCTATGTACCCCAAAATAGTCCCCGGGACAGTGCTTGCTTAGCTCCCCAAATAGCACGGTCATTTATATCCCAACTCATGCATTAATATTGAAAGTTCTTATAAAATCCATTCCCCCTTAATCCATAAATAGTTTGTCTAATAATAAACCACCTGGATTGTCCCTTCAACATTTAATGGATATCTATAGGTACTCTACCAAAAATACTTTTCTTTTTTATTTCACATTAATTTTTGATTTTTTTACTAAAAATACTTGAAATTTTTTACATCTTGACATAAAAATGACATTTTCTAAATGTCTATGAATAAAAAATGATTCTAAATCCAAACGAGATGGCCCTACTATAAAGAAAAAATATGGTTAAGCATGGGGAAATTTTTAAAGGTATTATTATTATCCGATGTTAACACAATTTCTCAGAATTGCAACCGGAAATATTCACCTGTCCCTGAGAGGTTTTTGAAATTATGGTCGGTCAATGTGGAAAGAGAATTCACCCTAGCCCACATGCCTGTGGTAGACCCTTTTTAATTGAGAAACTTTCATACGATATGGCAAGTTTGTGGTCAAATTTCTCCTTGGCCAATCGTAAAGATTTGTATTAAATTGCAGTTTCTCAATATTAAATTGGAGATTTTCTCTTTTTATTTTGAATATATAAAAAAATTAAATGATATGCAAGTAGTAAAACTATTTTGTTAAGTGAATTACACAGTAAGTCCAGCATACCTGTAGTAGGTATCCAATTCACTCGAAAAATTTTATTTTAATGACGCTAGAATGTATGTCCGTCTGACTGTCTGACAGAGAATTGAGCCATTCACTGCAAAAATCGATTAACTTCACTTTTTAAAATACGATATCTTCAATTTAAGTGTCAAGCACTTGGTTCAGTCATAGATTATTATATATATAATATATATAGTCGCCTTAGGGCCAGCTGTATGTCGCAAAGTAAATGCTTTTTACCACTAACCAAGGATAGATGCTTTTTACCACTAACCAAGGATAGATGCTTTTTACCACTAACCAAGGATAGATGCTTTTTACCACTAACCAAGGATAGATGCTTTTTACCACTAACCAAGGATAGATAGAGGCACTGAAAGTTCCTGTCATCTGATTGGCCATCCCAGCCCCTCCATTTACCATCTACCCTTGGTTTGTGGTAAAAATCATTTACATTGCGACATACAACCGGCCCTTAGAGAGTAAACCTGCAAACTCAGAAAAAGGAAATTTTACAGGGCAAAGAAAAAAACAAACAAAATTTAACATTGTTGTTATAGAAAAAACTAATTTTCACATTTTTTTTCTACAACTTACGATCGAAATTTTAAGTAGCAGTTTTCCTTGGACAATGTTGCATTTCTGTTTTTTCGAACGGTATTAAAATCTTATATATGACAAAAAATGGAGTTAGCAAGTTTACACTCTAAGCCTAAGATATAATAAATTTTCCAAATAATAAATATTAATACCATTTATCGACAAAATGTCATTGATCAATGCTTTATAAATGTAGTCATGGTTATTTATAACTTTTGGAATGCTATTTGCCATTTCAGAGAAGTTTCAAAGTAGTATATCGTTGATATAAATAGGTGGAGGTTTAGGAATTCTTGGTAACTGATTTGGAGAAGAGTTTTCCTTATTTGAGGTATTATTTACTTCTGATTCATGATTTAATTATGGAGCAAATTGATTCGAATGTGTAAATTCAAATTCATTGGCTGGCTGTATATTATTTGTGGTTTCTAGGCTAGTTCTTCTGCGTTTTACTCTCTGCCAGGGAGATCTCCATGTTGCGGTTTTCTTCATTTCCAATCATTTTAATTTTCCGGCAAAACTTGAGATTATTTCACAAAAACTTCACTGAATTTAAATGTACTGAATTTACAATTCATTATTCTGCTCGAATGGCTGAGATTTTATTAAGTTTTTGGATTTAAGCAAGGGCATAGCCCCCATTTGAAAAGAAATTTATCAAATATTTTATATCAATATCTATTTATATTGGAATAGATATGACTTCGCTTAGAGGTCAGAGAATTTTAGTATTTGATCCGTCCTCCGCTCGACAGCAAATTTAGAACTAAATAATAAATAAATATTGTAATAATGTACATTATTTCATTGCATTTCTTCACTTTTTGTTTTATGGAGTTAATCGATTTGTGCAGTGAACGGCTCAATTTTAAATCATAATAAAAAAAAAGATTAACAAATTTGGAATTTAAATTTTATATATGTGTATAATATTTATTTTTAGTGAATAATATAATAAATATAAAATGTATTCGATCAATCAAATATTTACAAATTTATTAATTACACGTGTAAGGACTTTGGAAGGGTTTTTGAAATGAATATGGGAAACTGGTGGATGGGCTTGAAGAGATAGACTATTAGAGAAGAGAAGAAGGACTAAAAGAAGTACTGAAGAAACATGGAAGGAAAACCAAAAACTCATAAGGATTATGGTTATAATGTATTATTCAAATATAGTACATGTTATATGTATTAGTAATCGTATTTTAATTTTAATCAGATCATTTTATGGGGGACGGTCGAACTTTTTAATTATTTTTTTTTTATCATGGGGCGTGAGGTATCGATTTAAAGATCTAATTAAAAGTAATTTTACCCTAAATTTATTTAAATTTAATTCACTTTAAAATGACATTGGGGGTGGGTTCTAAGCTGCCCATTTTTAGGCGAGTCTTATACATAAGAGAAATCCAAAACCACTTGTTCTAAAATTGTGAATAAATGTAACAAATTCGCTTACTCTCTCCTTCTAAATAACAAAAAAAAAAACGATTTTGATATCTATAATATTTTAGAAGATAGAATTGTTTTACTTATCTATACAAATCCATGCGGCTGGCCGTATGAAGAGGTAGATTTCGAGGGGCTCTACCCCATTTAGAATGCTCCTATCAAAAACAATTTAGACACAAGTTGTAGAGGTTAATTAGTAGAATATAAGCCATTTGCAACCAAACTGGTATCATTCATATTAACGTTGTCATGATTTTTTAAGATTTCAACCCCTCACCATTTCCACCCCCTGAGGGCTGAAGTCTCCAAAAACTAATCAGCTCTTGTTTACATTAAGAATAAATTTTGTGCCAAATTTTATTGAAATTGTTGAACCTTGCGGCCTGCAGCGCACCTACAAATTTGCGATACATATCCCCCACTTACCCACATATATAACATTTTGAATAGAGGGTGGTTTTGGGGTCTATGGGCCATGATCGGAAAAACTATGATGAAATTTTCAGGAAGTCGCACATGAGACTGAGCGCAATAGGTATATTTCTTTGAAATTTACCTAAAAATTTATAGCTTGATTTATGTTCATTTATGTTCATTAGGCTAAAAATTCTTAAATTATGCATAAAAAAATGTTTTAATTCTGGAACGTCTTTTCCTGCCATGTCTCTCTATGTGGATTCACGATAACCACAAGAACAATCTAATAATATATTGTATGAAGCTCTATTTGGTACCAAAATGTTTTTAAAACAACAGATCAGAAAAGCTGAAAAGACCAAACCTGTTTAAATCGAATGGTTTGTTATAAATAGATAGATATGTATATTTAGGTGATTTTTTATTAACCTTTTTGATATTTAGACAAATATATATATACTATCTATAAGTATTTGACTATATTAACCTAATTAAGACAAAAAGTACATATCAAATATCAAAATAATAAATAAATGAAATAAATTTTATCAATCTTTTTAATATATATTTAACATGATTAACCTAATAAATATAAAGAGTACATAATTGAAATATCAAAATAACAAATAAATAAATCAAATTTTATTAAATTTGTAAAAATACAAATTTTTTTTCCACCAAGGGAATTGACAAAAGCCTCTGAAATTCTTAATTTTATATTATGTTTTTATGGATTATTATTTTTATTTTTTATTTATTTATTTTATTATTTATTTACAATAAATAAGTTTTCACCAATATAATATTAAAAAAAAAATGATGCTAATTTGGACACCAAGACAATTTGTATAAAATATTTAATTTCTTTGTTGTTGCATTTTAAATCTTAGAAAAGACAACTTTTATTTCAGTTTTTTTCCACGCTTTATTTGATTACTGATTTTACTTTCTTGGGGGGTTTTTGGACTGTCGGAATTTTGGGGTGAACCCGTATGTAATATATGAAACCTTACACTTGTGTTTTAATATATAACCAAACATATACAAAATATGAATCTAGAATACAATAAATAAACACCTGTGGCGCAATCGCCCATGAAGTCCATCACTGTAATTAAATAAAAATAAATAGATATAAGTCTAGAAAAGTGAGCCTAAATGTATAAAGTAACTAGGTATGCATTAATAAATGGCCCTACTTTCCAAGTTTTACCTATCTTGCCTAAGCCGTTTGGGGACAAGAAAATTGTCCATCACAAAAATTCACAGAGAGTGTACCAAATTTTAAAACAGGTTTGATCTTTTCCTTCAATTTAATATTATTTATGGGGTTATTTAATTTTAGAATATGCTTACGAAAAAGATTTTTTTATTTCAAGTGTAGGCGATGCATTATAAAAAAAATATATATGTAATAATTATACTTGTATATTATATATAAGGCTTCCATCAAGTATAAAGTAAAAATAAAATAAAATAAATGATATTATACAGATATTATGAAATTTAATTTAAATAAAAGCCGAGCTGGGCGATTTTTTATGACCATGAAGAAACATAAAAATATATGATAACTTTCCAAAGGCAACTGTAATAATATTCTCCCTGACGATTCCGACATATGGTTTAATGCGAGGACTACTAGGTGAAGTTTTTTTTTGTTTTTAATTATAGGGTTGTAAAAAATTGACCTTTAAGCTAAATTTGACTCTTAAAGTAGTGAAAAGGGAGAAAGGATTTGGAATTTTAGGAATGTTCAGGTGTGGAATTAAAGCCGAAGGTATTTGTGGATAGAAGTAAATGAAGGAATTTTTAGGGTTCTTTTCGCTAGAATAGTACACTTAAGTAAGAAAAAAAGAACATGAAAGGGCATAGGCTAACGTGGAATTGCTTAGGAATATTTTAGAAGATCAAATGGGAGGAAAGAAAAGAGGAAACAGGACTTGAAGTATTTTTTACTTTCACATTTATATTCAATAGAATATAATGTGAAGTATTGCGATCGCCTGCCGGGGTCCCGACTCTTTTAGATCTTGTATCTCAGAGATGAAAGAAGTCAATTTCATTTTGTGACATCTAGGAATCGATACTCTTAATAGTTTGAAAGTGGATTTAGAACAAAATCCGGATATTGTTGTCCCCAGATGCCAAAAGGTAACCAAAAACCCATTGGTCAGTGCGTACGTACGTATGGTTCGCAACCATATGTCTCAGAGCTGCAAAATAAAAGAAGGGGGTGTAAATTAGGAGTGTAGCGATGATTTCAAATAAGTGAGAAACTATGTGAAAGTCGTGTGGTGATCACACAAGTTGATTCTAGATAATAAAGGATTAACCGCAAGAGACCGAGTTTCGTTTGGCAATTTTTCGGGTTAGTTAAAAGTCAGTTAATTAATATTACAATTTAGATTTTTTATTCGGTAGATACTGGCCGTATTTAGGATCTGTGGACCTCTAGGCTGAATCTGCGGTGCAGGCCCTTCCCCGGAAATTGCATTTTAGAACACTTTTCTAACTAAAAACCTAATAAAGAAACATATTTAAATTTTTTTTTTGCTTTTCGGCCTTTCTAGCTATAAGCCAATTTACGATACTATTTATTTTTTCAAATTTGTCTCTACCCCCCGGGGTTAGATTTTAGCCGGATGTAGTATTTTAATTTTAAAAATGACATATTATAATTTTATCCAAACATGTCAGGGTCATTTTTGATCCGAAACGCTCCCCCTTCCCCCTCCTTTTGGGTCACTATCAATTTCACATAGTTAGTCATTTTCATAAGGTCATAAAGGATGCATATACGAAATTTCGTTCAAATCAATCAAAGCGTTTAAGAATTATATTGATATACGAGCTTTTCGTGCGTGCCTTCGGCACGCCCTCGAAGCTCGGCCCTCTGGGCTGGCGCCCTGGCGGGCAGCCTCTCGGTCCAAAAATTTTATTGCTCTTAAAAAACCACACTCCAAATGTATACCCGTAAACTACCGAAAATACATCGTCTCTTTAATTTTTGAGTGGCGAGGGGGGGGGGAGGAATAATTATCAATATATTTAATGTTTCTTAATTTAAAATGAATTGGCTTCTTTCATTTCAAAATTCGAGTCCAAATTACAATTATATTTCAAATTTGCCTGGTTAATGAAAATGGATTGGAGCCATCAGTTTAAAATCCGAGCTGACAATTATATTTCAATTTTGCCTCGTTAATTAATATATATTTAATGTTTCTTATTTTAAAATCTATTGGTGTTTTTTCATTTTCATTCGAGTTCAAATGAATACAATATTATCTCGACACAAAGTTTAAATCAAAAATATATAGTTTTAGTAACAGAAATCAAGATATAAATATTAATGTTGCATTGGTGTAATGGCTAGGGCTGATGCCCTTATTTCAAGAGTTCGTCGGTTCGATTCTAGGCAAAAGAGAAATTTTTTTAAAGAAATTTCTCTCAGCGTTGTTACAAATTAATCTAGGCTCTTATATTGATATATAGTTCTATTTTTTTGAAACCCCCCTTGAAACTTTGGCCCCCTAAAAAATAAAAACTCTCTTTATTAATTCATAGTTAGTATATTTCATTTTTAATCTTATCTATAGTTTGAATACTTTAACCCCCACCCCCCTTAATTTTGGGTTCGATTTCAACCAAAATCTAATGAGCTTTTAATCTCATTGCACCAAAAGTACATGTGAAATTTTGTTTTGATATTAACACTAGTTTTTGAGCTAGAGCGTACACAAAATTTGGTAACGTATTAACAGACATTTTGACAAAATAATTAATCAATTTAATCCTAATCTATGCTTCTGTCTAGATTGAAATTAAATGAAAATTTTTTTTATTTTTTTTTTTTTTTATTTTTTTTTATTTTTTATTTTAGTGATATTCAAATACAAGTTTTAATATTTAACGCCTAATGATGCGACCAGCAATTCAGAGCGTTCGATTCGAATGCATAGCCTAGAACACACAGGCGAGGCGGTCCGGAGACAAGAGTATTTTTCTTTGATTTATAGGAATTTCATTTTATAATTTTTTTTAATAGATAGGGAAAATTAAAAAAAAAAATTGAATTAAAAAAAAGCTTGAGTTTTGTTTATGGTTCCGTGCAATTCTTAACTCTCTATTCCTGTTCCAAGTCCATCTCACTTTCTCTCCGGTTAGGACAAATAATTTATAATCATTTACGAAAGAACCCCGGGGCCTCCTTTTCAATTTCGGACTCTTAGCAAAAAATTGTTTCAAAAATTTGCTGACTCTAAAATTTTACTGCCGTAGCCATGTGTCTACTGTGCCTATGCGTAAAGTCACCTCTGATCATCCCACACTAGAGGCTCTCCAATTATATCTATAAACTATGTACTTATACCTATGTTAATTCGTTAAAAAACAACCAATTGATTGTAGGATAGAGATGTTCCCACTACAGACAAACAGATAACAAGAATCTAAGATAACAATTAGTCATTGATCTCTGATAAGGGGGGACCCATACCTACTTTTCTGTTTTTTAGAAGGAAAAAGTAATTTTTTTCAGTTATTTCAATGCTATTATATCTATTCATCTATACGATATATGAAATACTCATTCAAATATTAGTATACTTTTAATGTAAATGAAATTTTATTTTTTAATCAAAATCGACTAACTGATGATAAGGGGGGACCCTTATCTACTTTTCTATTTTTTTGAAGTGTGGAAAAAGTAATTTTTTTCAAGTTATTTTAATGATATATCTATTCATTTCTTTATGAAACACTGATTCAAATAATAGTATAATTTTAATGTAAATGAAATTTTATTTTTCAATCAAAATCGGCTAACTGATGATAAGGGGGGACCCTTATCTACTTTTCTGTTTTTTGAAGTGTGGAAAAAGTAATTTTTTCAAGTTATTTTAATGATATTGTATCTATTCATTTCTTTATGAAACACTGATTCAAATAATAGTATAATTTTAATGTAAATGAAATTTTATTTTTCAATCAAAATCGGCTAACTGATGATAAGGGGGACCCTTACCTACTTTTCTGTTTTTTTGAAGTGTGGAAAAAGTATTTTTTTTCAAGTTATTTTAATGATATTATATCTATTCATTTCTGTATGAAACAACGATTCAAATAATAGTATAATTTTAATGTAAATGAAATTTTATTTTTCAATCAAAATCGACTAACTGATGATAAGGGGGGACCCATACCTACTTTTCCTTTTTTTTAGAAGGGTGGAAAAAGTAATTTTTTTTTCAAGTTATTTCAATGATATTATATCTATTCATCTATATATGAAATAATATAAATGATAATTACTCGGTATTTTTTTTAGTCATTGTTATCTTAGATTATGTAATAACTAGAATTCGAATTTTAGGGATTTCTACTTAAATAAATATGTTATTGTTTAGAATAGGAATTAAGGACATGTTTTTGTGTAATTTTTTTATTTTTGCCCAACGATTCGTCAACTTTGGCGACTTCTTCAGAGCTTCAAATAGTTACATCACACATTCGTCTAAAATACATTATTTTTCTTTATCTCTATTACCAATGACCATCAGAGAAATTCAAAAAATTTGGCACATTCACATAAACAATAATCAGATAAACAGTTTTTGAAACAATACAAACAGAATCAGACAATGGACCGGATTGTTCCAAAATGTTGTCTGATTCTGTTTGAATTGTTTCAGAAACTCTTTGTCTGATTATTGTTTATGTGAATGTGCCAATTTTTTGGAATTTTTGAATTTCTGATGGTCAATAGTAACAGAGATAAAGACGATAAATATTGTATTTTAGAATGTTTGATGTAACTATTTGAAACTTTGAAGAAGTCGGCAAAGTCGAAGAAACGTTAGTGAAAAAATAGAAAAATCACACAAAATCTTGTCATTAATATAAATTATGGATGAAAAGGTTATTTATATTGAAATTTTTTATTAAGTTTATTTTTGTTGTTCTTTTTTGTTTGAATACATATATCTGATAGAGCCATTCATTCTACTTTCACGTCTCTTCTAAGACCAGCCAATTTTTTTTTCTACCCTAACTGCAATTTTTCAAAACGAGACTAATCCGAAATTCGTGGTTTTTGTTCCGCACGAGTCAAGTTGTTTGTAACAGAAGATTAATTATCTTAATACATGACATGGCTGTTTCTTTAAGCCAACACACCTGATTACAAGTCAGCAACTTAAGTAGGCTTGAATACCGAGGAATTTGCAATCTGTCTCGGCTTTTCTTGTATCCCTTGATAAGCCTCAACCTCCAAATTGGGTGTGGCCTTGGACATGCAAAAACAAATCACATTAACTTGTCGTTCTGAACGAATCACTCTGGGTACAGGGTGGGGGTGGAGGTGGGTGGGTAAAGAACTCGGGGGTTGGCTATTAGGGTGAGGGGGTTGGAAAAATACAACAACATACAGAGTGAACAAAAGAGGGAGTTTGAACCTAATGATGCATTAAATATCATTCTGCAACAGACAATCTGTTCAATTAATTTTTGTTTTTTAATTTTATTCTCGCTCACTGCCAGTGGCGGATTTAGGTTCGACAGCGCCCTGGGCCTCGACAGTTATGGAGGCATTTTTTATTTTTAATCGTAATTATTATAATCAAACATCTGATTTAAGTAATAATCAGTTTTTTTATTAGTTCATTAAATAGAGGCAATCTGCCCCAAAGGGCAATAAGCACATTTATTTGGTAAGCAATAATAATGGCATGAAATAGATTATAAGTAGAAACCGGATTCCTATGCAATATTTTGTTTGCCACCACATACGACCCAGGGTATCAACTATTTATCCGAATCATGCATCTAGGATACTGTGGGTTAAATTTTATACTGCATATTTTTGCATAAAATTGTTTATTTGAAGTATATTGCATAAAATTGCACATTTAAAGGATTTTCTGGGCAAAATACAGATTTTTAAAAGTAAATTTTCGGAGAAAGAATGAAAAAAAAATGAAGAAATAAAACACGGGGGACATTATTTTTTTTTTTAAGACCTTCGGTAACTATAACCGATTTTGGCCATTGAGTGTTCGTGTGTGTGAAAGTGTGTGTAAATTAGTGTAGGGATCAGAGCCGGTCAAAAATTATTTTATTAGTTTATTATTTCTAGGTACGTCAATATAAAAAGCTTGTTAATATAAAAAAATAAATAAAAGGAGTACAATACAATCGTGTCTGTTAAATAAAACTACCTCACCCCACCGTATTTTTTTCGTTCAGATTTTTTAAAACATTATTATACTTAATATGTTGATTTTTGACGATGTTCAAGCGGGAGACCCGGGTTCGACCCTTACTAGCATATAAAATTTCGACCGGCTAAATCTCACTAACACTACTAACACTTTACTGATGTGCTGTCTAAATGGTGTGTGTTCCTGGTGACAATAAATAAAAATATATATATTATTATTATTATTATTTGTTGCGTTTGGACCCTTGGGATCACGCAAAGCTTGATGTTTCTTTCCGGTTGGACCTTCCACGCCTCTATCTTTTTCCGGAACGTGTTATCGAGTTGGTCAGGTATGGTCAGGTAATTTTTCCTGGCCGGATGAGTGTGTTGATATTAAGGGTGCCCAGGTATGTATGGATTTTTTGTGTTATTCTTCCATTGTTTCTCCTTGAGTTCGTGATGGGCCGGATCCCCAGAATCTGAATGCCCGGTTGCCACTCGAGGGTGGGTGGATTGGTTACCACCTGGGGTAATCATGTTTTTGCCTCTCACGATTCATGGTTGCTTGTTACGAAATTTCGTCCTGCGCATGCGCGAGGTTTTGTAGAACCAGAGATTGTCAGTTTCTGGAGCCGAGGGGCCGGTTATTTATTATTTTCAAATAAATTCACTTTATTTTCGCTGGGATCGAACTGATGAAGTCTAGATTGATGTTCTCCTAATCGGATTATAAAAAATGGTGATTTAACCGATTGCGCTACTGACCCCTCTAAAAAAATATATATAATATATATATATATACCTAATGAGAATTTTGTGCTATTTTTTACGAAATAAAAAGTACATATTTCACACATGGTTTTATTTCGCACTCCTTCAATTATATAGTCTTTTTGTCTTCAATTTTAATTTTTTAGTGTATAAAAAATATTATTTTGCCATCTTTTACTGAATATATTTGCATATTTCAACCTATTCTACATATTAGTTGCATATTTCAGCAATTTTAACTGCATATTTTGGCAGTTTTTACTTTATAAAAATTTAATCTCTAATTATAAGTTACTTAAATCAAAAGTCTGATTGAACTTTTCATTTTCTCTGGATAGCTACATATATACAATAAAAATCAAATATAAGTTTTTTGACTTTAATTAATTCACAATATTTACAGAGGTATCTGGCATGATCAAGTGAAGCGTTATTAGGTCTGTGTCTCTTAGGCTAATTTTTTCACAAATGCAAAAATTCAAGAAGTCTTCGAAACTTGGAATATAAGTCATTAATAAACACACTGTTAAAATTTGAAGACGATTTATCACACCAAACATGAAATAATTACAATTAAAAATGAACATTTTTACATATGGTAGATTGGGAAAGGGTGGGAAAATGATAATTATTTTTTCTTTCATTGAAGGACTTCACCATCTTGATAAAAAACTAATATTTGATAGAATAATGTATTTGGAGTAACTTATAAAAAAATTGAAATTATTTACCTCGTAGTTTTGGTTAAAAATATAAAAAAAAAAAAAAGATATCTGGGCGATTATTTTTAGTGGGGAAGATATAAGATCAATGGCTTGGAAACCATTCATAAAGAGAATATAGTAGTGTAAAAAGTACAGTCACGTTAAAAAACATAACCTAAAATAATAACAAAACCCTAAAACCGTTCGTATTTATAGAGTAGTTTCGAGGCTAATACTTTGTGTGTGGATTGTCGCGAAAGAACCTCCTTAAGTCATTTTGGGATTGTTGTTGTCAGTAATTGTTTTGCATAATCGTTTGGGTGATCATTTAATTTGTTCAAGAATTTGTAGCAGTGTTGTCTTGTTTTTCTTTTACTGTAGAGATTGGTGTTTCTTTTTGTATGACAGAGTTTGACTCCAACGTAGTAATCATTGTATTATAATTTTTTTAAACATATTTCACCTGTTATGCTCTGTATAGGTACTTTTTTTTGTTTTTTGTTTGCTTTTTTCAAATTATTTAATCGCTTTATTGATATGACGAATTAAATATGAAAAAAAAAAAAATGTAAAATGTTAGATATTTAATGAAGAATTACTTTTATAGGCAAAAATAAGTGGAGTCTCACTTCTAAACTATTACCAAATACATTTTGTATGTTCATTAAAAAATAAATGAAAAATAAGAATTAAATATGGAAAATTAATATTTTACACTGTTAAAAATTTCTTATATAATTTTACTATAAAAAATGAAAAGTCCGGCCTCAAAACTTTTTACATAACAGTATTGTAATCTTACAATATATTTTTTACTAATACGTATAAAATTAATACAAGAAAAAAGCAAAGTTACAATTTATTTTTGTATTTTTGCAATGAATTAATGTGATTTTACAAATATAATTTAGTATTTTTTTTTACTATACGCAATCTTGAACATTTTCTATCTATTTGTATTGTATACATATAGTAAATTTATAATTTTTTTATTTTAACATTTATATTCTATAGTAATGTGAAGTATTGCGATAGCCTGCCGGGGTCCTGACTCTTTGAGAGCTTGTATTTCAGAGATAAAAAAAATGAATTTAATTTTGTAACTTCTAGGTGAGAGGAATCGAGGCAGGCCCTTAATAGATGGAAACCGGATTTAGGACATAAAACCGGATATTGTGGAAGTGTGGTGAACACACCAGTTGATATATGAAATTCACCGACTTTCTACCAATAATTGATAATTGTAAAAAATAAAGTATTGCACACTGAGACCCCTATGGGCCGGGGGTAGAATAGGTCCATAGTATCCTCTGCTTGTCGTAAAAGGCGACTAAAAGGGGTTGGGCGTGAGGCTAACAAGCTCACTCCGTAAAAAAACCTCCCTGTCATGGAAGCAAGCATTTGCTTCCATTTAACAGGGAGAAGAATATTATTAAGACACCTAGATAAAACAAAAATAATAAATTAACATTCTAAAGAAAAAAAATTCTTCTTTGAGAAGATTCTCATATAAGAAACTTAGATTATATGTTTACTTGGCTGCTTCGCAGCCAAGTAAACATATATATACACTTTACGCTCGATCTAAGGGTAGCAAAACCGCCTGGTTTTCATTGGGAGTTCCCCAGCCTCTCCCTAAGTAAGTTCTTTGACTTCTTACTAATAAAAATTTGGAACTCATATATATATTTCATTGATGCATGGGATGCAAACCTCTCCTCTGAAGCAATTTTTAATCAGTTCGCAAAAATTTATTCAGGAATTACATTAAAATCCTAATCAGAATTTTTAACAATAGAATTTTTGGCAGATTTAAAAAAAAATAGAATCGTAATTGATTCTAAAATAACAGAAATTTTTTTTCAATAATTCGCTTGACAATCATCAACTAATAAACATATAAATTAAACAATAAAATGTCAATTTCAAATCTTAAATTGCAACAATGGACATATTTGAATTCAATTTCATCATATTTCAACTGAATTTTGAATAAAAAATGACAATTAAATTACATATTGCTATTTGCTTGGTGTAATTCTTAAAGCCATTTATTTAATGCTTGTCTGAGGTCATTTAAATGGCCTATTTTCCGAGCCTCGTCTCTGGGAGTTCCGTAGCTCAGTGGGTTAAGTGAGCAATTCTATACTAATTAAATAGGGATTAATTTTCAATTTAATTATTCAGACTCATTCTGGTTCGATCCCAAGCCATGCATAATTTATAAATTATTATTTTTATAATGTATTATTTTAAATTCAAATTATTTTAAAATATTGATTTGTTTAATTATTATTTCAAATCCAATACCAGAAGTATTTCGATTTTTCAAATAAATTTTAATTAAAATATATATTTTGACTGCTGAGATGGCGAACCTTTCTGACATATAATTGTGTACACTTCTGCTTTACATATATTACCTAGGATTTCATGATTGTCTGCGACGTCGGCAACCTTAAGTACTCTTATTTATTTATGCGTGTTGTATTTTCGGATTTCAACGTTAAATTAAACCAGGCGAATAATTTTTAAATCAAGTGCTAAAAAGACACTTTTCTAATATCTGGTGAATAAGAGATTACTTAAAAAAAGAAGTGTCATGAGTTATTAGTCGTGTATAAATTTTAAATTAAAATAGATTTATTAGTAACAAGTTCTGCAAGCCTTCATAGTTATAATATTTTCTAGTCTGGGCCAATTTCTGCCTGTTTCTGTCCTAATCATTTTAAAATAATCTCATTTCCGTATCTTAATTTAGTGTTTAACATATCTTTGTATCTTAATGGCAAATCACTAAGTATACATTGAAATACTCTTAAAGATGTTCTTCCGCAGCAATAACACGCAATAATTATAATCCAGTTTTAAGAATAAACATTAGTTTTGTTAATTTTTAAACATGCACCATCATTCTAGCGTGTGAAGTATGACCCTTGACTACAAATCTGCTAATAGATTCGGCTAACCGGGCCTATTAATGCAATACTTGCGAATTCGCGTGTTGGTATATTCACATGGTCTAAATGACCAATCAAGAATTGTTAATCATCTTGAAAGAAAATCTAACTGTGGTAGTAAGGCTTCATTTATCGGATGAGCCTTATTTTATTCGCCAAATCATTTACTCATTTGAAATTTAGAGACATTCCGTTTTTATTATCTTTCTTGAGACTTACCATCTTCAATCTTTTAAGATCTGTCTTTTCAAGTACAGTCCCTAGTTACAAACAAGTGTAGTCATGTTTTTACTTTATCCAATGCGAAGCATGGGGAAAGTATTGTAATCGGTCTCGCGGCAAGCGCGACTTCCAAGGGTCCTCAGGTAAAGACTACGGAACCCATAGACTCAATTAAAGTCACAAATTGTAGTATTCAATTAGGTTGAATTTTAGCACGTGACGGTTTTGCCAAAAATTACATGGGGTCTCGTCGAGAGGCCAAAAAGTGCGATTTTTTCATTTAGGGCGTGCAGATGGATGGATGTATGGATGGATATATGGATGGATGGATGTTATCGTTTTTTTGGCTCACGATTTTTTCCACACGGTTACACAGATTGAAATGAAATTTAAAACCTACCATTATTTTAACAAAATGAAGCGCTGATTAGTTTTTGGTACATATCGGCCCACAAACTTTAGTACTTTATTTCAGTACTACGGTATAATTTTAATGGAGCAAAGGACATATTTTTTTATTTTGTTAAGGGAAAATTGCTGTAGATTCTTAGTGAAACATATTTTAATAAAGTAAAGAAAATTTAAAAAAATAAAAAACAAAAAATATAAAATTCTAGTTATGTTTCACAAAAATAAAAGACAAGATGCTTATTAGCATGAATAATAACCGTCTTGTCTTTTATTTTTGTGAAACCTAAGTAGAATTTTATATTTTTTATAATTTTCTTTACTTAATTAATATTTTTTAAAATAATCCTTCTGATTCCCATTAAATATACTACTTTCAATCACTCGAAAAGATCTAAAGTACACTATTTTCAAAATTAAAAAAATCTTGAGCGACCTCAATAAATTGAAATGTTGACTCGAAATTTTCAGAATATTTATAATTTTTTATGTAGACAATAATAACATGACGTGAAAAAAATCCAATTTTCTACGAATTTGGAAATTTTTAAATATCTTGAGTGACCTCTTAAAATTTTTTAATAAAGCTGATTTTTGGTGAGCATTTAAAAAAATCTTAAATTAATATATTTTCATGCGAAATCGAAAATCAAAAAATATTCTTTTTTTTTGGGCCATCCTATTGTATAATGTACCTATATGTTTATTTGTATCAAGCAGAGGACAACCTCATTGATTTTTCTTTATAAACCAAACTTTAGTATTTTTTCTGTATCATTTTCAATTTCCTAACTTAATTCTAAATTCTTATTCCTTCGGTAGAGCTGTTGCTACTTTTCATGGGTTAAAATCTCTTCTCATCAGTTAAGGCATAATTAATTTAATCATTTGAAAAAGTTTCAGATGGTTTCATAATTTTTAACCTTCCTCCCTCTTGTGTTGTTACTTGGTTGCTGTTGCAGTTGTTGTTATTGTACGTATATTCAATTTTGTCTCTTTTAAAGCCCTAAGAGTTTTTATAGTTTATTTTGTCATAAATTACACTTGACAACTGCAGTAAAGTTGTATTAAAACCCACCTCTTATGGAGTGAATGGCGTCAGAAGATGAGTGAGTGTGAGTGTGAGTGTTAGGGGTGCAGGGGGCGGATTGGGCTTGCCAGGGGGTGAACTATGCAGAACACGAAAATGAATCAATCAAATACAAAAATGAAAAGAATTGTGATTTCTATTATACTTCTAACACTACGATATTAATAAATTATGAATAGTAATGTCGATAAAAAGTGCGCATTTGGGCTCATATAGGTAAATTCTCATGGTTTGTATTTACAAATTCTTTAACTTTTTTCGAAAGACGATTAGCTACAAATTTAAGCATTGAAAATTAAATTGGCGGGAAGGAAAGTACAGTCCTGTTCGCTCCTGTTAACCGGATACAAATTTTAAAATTTTAACAAAATCAATGGTCAACTCTTGATTTCAAGTATCCAAATGGCTTGCTATAATACTGGCTTCATAGGCGGGAAGGAAAGTACACTCCCCTGTTCGCTCCTGGTAACCGGATACAAATTTTAAAAATTTTAAGAAAATCAATCGTTAACGCTTGATTTCAAGGCTCCATTATTGCTCGCTGTAAAACTGGCTTCATTGCCAGCTCAAATTATACAGATTGAAAAAATATATTCATTGGTCTATTCGAAAACTCGAGTAGGAAATTTTTTTTAAAAATCCATATGAAACCAAACAATGATTCGTGAAATGAAACTCGATTCTACTGTTGCTTGCTGATTTCTTTCATTTCACCTACTCTTAAGATTGACAAAATTATTGTTCACAAAAAGTCTATGCAAATTAAATTTGCGGGAAGGACAGTACACTCCTGATCGCTCCTGGTACCCGGATACAAATTTTAAAAATTTTAACAAAATCAATGGTCAACTCTTGATTTCAAGGCTCCAATGGTCTCGCTAAAATACTGACTTCATTGGCGGTAAGGTAAGTACCTACACTGCTGTTCGTTCCTGGTAACCGGATATACATTTTAATTAATCATTTACAAATTTTAAAAAATGAAGGGTAATACTTTTTTGGGCTGCATCCCCTGGTTGAAAAGTCACCAACCGCCACTGATGTCTAAATAATACATTTTTCTTAACATACATACCTATCCAAGTACACAATCCAACAAAAACCAAAAAAGACTCACAACAGTGACTCAATTAGACTGTAGCAATCTGAAATGTTCTCTGTGTCCATTTAACAATGATTATTATACAATTAAAATTAAAAAAAAGATTATTACTTTGCGTAAAAACCTTTATAGATACAATTAGTAGTTATATTTTGAAAATTATCCAATTAATCACCAGTTTCTCCATTCACATTAACAGATATTATAATTGTATCTTTTAAATTCTGTTTAATTCTCAATGACAATTATTTTACTAATTATTCACCTAATTAAAAACCCATTATTATCTATTGAACATTTTTGACCATTATATTTCAATTAAGTTAATCATCTCAAAATCACCTACAATTTATACAAGTCTAAAATAAATAAATCAATTGTTTTATTAATTCATAACAATGTCACTATCTATCAAACTAAAACTTTCTGATTCTTTTGAAATTTATGCAGTGTTCCAAGTTTTTCAAAATATACGACTTCTTAATATTTTTGATCTAGTATTTTTCAATTAACTTGCATCTACACCCTTTTTATAGTATATAAAAAAGAATACTATTATAAATTAAACATTTTAATGAGACAAACTATAAGAGTGCGCACGAGGTTTCGACCCCTATTTCTAGAGTCGCTTTCAAGTGTAGATGAATTCTTAAGATAGACTGAAAAGGCTATTTTGGTTTTTAGTCATCTTAGGACTTAAATAACACCTGTAAACGACTCCAGAAATAGGGATCGAAACCTCGTGGGCACTCTTATAAGCTTATTAAAATGTGTCCAGGAGAATTTGAAGGTCTTCTTCGAACTCCACCATATCAATTCACAATTTATAAATTAAATGTTTTATTTTTCAAATTATATTCAGTATTTTTTCATTTTTTATTTTTAGGATACTATACACAGTTAAAAATTTCTTATGTAATTTTACTAAAAAAAAAAAAAAAATAATAATTGGAAAGTCTGGCCTCAAAACCTTTTAGTAACTAATTTTACATATCAGTATTGTAATTTTACAATATATTTTTTTACTAAGCTAAATTGGTAATATCACAACAATACATTTTTCGTTTAAAATTACAATATGTTTATTGTAATTTCGCTAAACAATTCAACCACCGAAGTATCAAACCATCAAACTGAAATTAAATAAAGGGATTTTTAATTTATTGACATTTTTTCACAGATTAAATTGAAACTACAAATATAATCCATTAAAAAAATGTTAACCTGATTCCTATTAATGTTAGTTGACAGGATATTTGCATTATGCTAACTAAGGTTGTTTTCCTGTGTTAACTTTTTGAACTTAAGCAAAAAGGATTGTAATTGTAATCCGAATCCAATTTTGATTCGAAATGTTTTCTCCTCAGAGAGTTTAATTATCCACTGATCGATTCTAATTCTTTTATTTACATAGAAAAGAGAGAACTCGACTTTCCTACTTTCTTCAATTCTCTGATTTGCTCCTCTTTTTCTTTTTCTTTCACCCACTTTGCCAATATTTTATATTGTTCTGAAATTGGCGCTCTGACTTGTTCTTAAAGACGCCATTTAATTAGCATATAAAGAATCCGACGACATTAGAGAAGCCTGGCCTCGAGGGGTGGTTGGCTGGCTGGTTACCCTCGGGGCAAGGGTGAGGCCCAACCAAGAGCTTTTCCATTTCAGACGAGATGACATTTCTAAAGCACCAAAACCATTTTCTTCTTCTGTCAAAACAAATTTGCAGCCATTTTTAAAAGATAAAATATCTTGCAGAGATTGCTGCTCGTGGTTTTTCGCCAAATGCTAGAAGAGAGAGAGTGAAAAAGAACAAAAGTTAGAACCATGAATAATAACACTCTTGCAGTAAAGATCGGTTTCTTGGCTCTTTCTATAATTTATATATTACTGGTGTGTGCAACACACGACTTTCAAATATTACAATCTCCTTCTCTTTAATTAAAAAAAATATATATAGAGCCGTTTTTTAGAAAAAATAAAGTTTAAGTAAAAGAGTAAGTACTTCCAGTTGTCCGATTTCAATCAAAAAAACTTATTTTATCACATATTTAGCTTCTTAATTTTATAATTTCTATTCTCTGCGATTTACCATTGCTCTTGGGATTTACGCATAAGCACGTATCAATGGATTTTTGGTCACAATAAATCTCTTTTTTTTTTGTTCTCAATCTATCTATTTCTTTCTAGGGGTCGGCCCTCGAAGTGTTTGTTACCAATTAAAAATGCTGTAATTTTGTCAATTTTTATTTTTTTTATTTAAAAAGTTCAGTATATCTTAAAAACATTTCAAATTTTAAGAAAAATCTTTTATATTGTTCAATGTAGGCAGCTTTAGGCCGAATAATAGCATCGAGTCTGTCCGGGAACGCTTCACACGCTGCACGAATGTTGTCTGATGGTAATTTGCGAAGAACAATCTCTTAGGGCCGGTTGTATGCCGCAAAGTAAATGCTTTTTACCACTAACCAAGGGTAGATGGTAAATGGAGGGACTGGGATGGCCAATCAGATGACAGGCACTGAAAGTTCCTGTCATCTGATTGGCCATCCCACCCCCTCCATTTACCATCTACCCTTGGTTAGTGGTAAAAAGCATTTACTTTGCGACATACAACCAGCCCTAAGGCGTTCACCGTCTGACATATTTAAGTTGATACTTTGTCCTCAAAAATCGACCATATGGAAAAATCCATTGGGTTAAAGTTCGGGGAATATGGTGGCCATTGTTGTGCAGAAATGAAGCTGGGAACTTTTTCTTGTAAAAAACGTTGATTTCACGGACTTTCTGGAATGGTGCCAAGTCTTGTTGAATCCTCCAATGGTTTCTACCGGATTGTTTACGTGCCCACGGTAACAAAGCATCGCTTAAAATTTTTTCTCGATTGATGGTAACACTTTGTGCGCCGAACCCTGTATTTATTATCAATCTATTAAGGCCATCGTTTTCTTTACTAGAGATCTACTACCTAACCCCTGAGCTTACTGGCGCAGGAGTTACCATGATCATGAAGGTGGTTCCACATGGCGAGACCTGTCCATTGCACTACGGGCGGGTTGACCCGTGTGATTGCCCCAAATGTGGGCAACTCGGGCGTTTAATTTTTGGTGATGAATCGACAACTCTGTTGCATCGACAAAACAAAATCTTTCCACATACGAAATTATCTTTAATAAATAAATTAATATGTATACATATTTTTTTATTGTTAAAGGATAAATAAATTGAATTGCTTCTTTCCAGTAATTTAATTTATTATTCAAATGGTTAATCCAAATATTTCGAGAGCGCTTGCGGCATCTCTTCCTCAGTGGAAACTGTGGGACCATACAAGAGGCAAGTCAGTGAGTTATTATTAATTATAGATGTCAAAGGTACTCACCCACTCCCCCACCAATGTGCCGACCCCATCAGTTTGTACAGAACATTGATAAAAGCTTGATTAAACACCATATATATATATATATATATATATATATATATATATATCCACAAATTCACAAACTGAGATAACATTTACGAGTATATACAACTATGTACATCTATTCACAAGTGGGGGAGTGGGTGAGTAACTTTGACATCTGTAATTAATAATAACTCCCTGACTTGCCTCTTGTATGGTCCCACAGTTTCCACTGAGGAAGAGATGCCGCAAGCGCTCTCGAAATATTTGGATTAACCATTTGAATAATAAAATAAATTACTGGAAAGAAGCAATTCAATTTATTTATCCTTTAACAATAAAAAATTAATATATCCAGTACACACCAAGCCAGCAAAATTCTTATGATTACATATTTATATTTGTTTTATGTATATCTATGTATATGTTTATTTGCATCAAGGAGAGGAAACCTCATTGATTTTCCTTTATATGAACAAAACTGGTGAATAAATAATAAAAAATATCGATTTTATTAATTAATTCTAATGTTAATTTGTGAAGTGCTTCTGTTCTAATTGGTTGGCTCTTAACGAGTCGTTGACGAGAGAGGTGCAGAGGACGCAAGGGTAGTTAGCGAGTAAAGAGGCTCGATTAATATCTAATTTGTCTTTGTTTTATTTCCTTGGCAAACAAGATCAAATAGAGTGGTTGCACAGTGTTTGATTCCGAGAAGCCAAACGAAATAAACGACAATAAATTGCATCCCCCTCTATCTCAACCGCACCCTTTTTCTCTTATTTTCTCTTTCCCTTTCTATGTTTAATCAAACGGGATTCTAAACAAATATAATTTCCTTATCAACATTCGAAAAGGGCTTTTGTTCTTAATTGAACTATTCAAATTTCAAAAAAAAAAAAAAATACAATAAAATAAACAACAACCCTGAACTGAATAAATAATATAAATACAAAAAAAGTGTAAAAATAAAGAAAATAAATAAATAAATTCCAGGCACATACACGCACGCATCGTCAGCTCTATATTTATTTTATTTCTATTGAATTTTAAGAAAAAAGCGTTAATTTTCGCTCATATTAAACAAATGTTCATTTATGTTAGATTTTTATTTTTAATTATTATTTATTTATTTATTCATTTTTTTTCTATTTAAATTGAATTTTTTCGCGTTTCTATATCCACCTGGAAAAGTAGGCATGCGTTAACATCCCCAAAGCTCATTGGAATTCAGTTCACGAGTGAAAAAGAATAATTTAATTTACTAAATTAGTAAATATTATACATTTTACAAAAATTCAAACAATTTAAATGAATAGAGATAAAAATACAAACACAAAGAAGAACGTTATACCCATAATTATTACGTTTTTTAATATAATTGTAGAATTCCTGATACAATAGTAAGAAGGGGGAAAATATGAGGATAAATGA
This sequence comes from Forficula auricularia, assembly GCA_024734495.1. Lineage (NCBI taxonomy): Eukaryota > Metazoa > Arthropoda > Insecta > Dermaptera > Forficulidae > Forficula > Forficula auricularia. Next base: position 105,045 of record JALMQS010000382.1, read on the forward strand.
AATACTCCCTCGCACCCCTATTTCCTTTAAATAAATATTATATTATCTTATTTGCTCTAGGATGAAAGAATCCTCAGAACATATAATAAATAATTTAAAATAATGTATAGTTAATAAATACACAGTCAGCTAAAAAAATCGTAACACTTCAAATTTTTGTTTTATTAATTTTATTTTTATATTTTTACATTTATGATCATAAATAATGTATTACTACGATCACTTTAATGATGGTTCGATAAATAAGTAAATTACCCTAATTATTTCTTTAAATTGATTATTTGAATTTTCTTAATATGATTTATTTATTTTTAAGCTACTTTGTTATTGTTTTGTTTTTAAAACACTTTTTAACCGACCTCAAAAAAGGAGGAGGTTCTCAATTCGACTGAGTTTTTTTGTGTGTCTATGTTACCAGATATCTTCGCCAATTGCGAACCGATTTAGATGATTTTTTTGCATTGGGTTCAGTATAGTTTCCGATTGGTGCCGTTTTTTTT
>JALMQS010000382.1:108100-123164 GCA_024734495.1 Forficula auricularia
CTAAGGTTGTTTTCCTGTGTTAACTTTTTGAACTTAAGCAAAAAGGATTGTAAATTTACAATCCGAATCGAATTTTGATTCGAAATGTTTTCTCCTCAGAAGTTTAATTATCCACTGATCGATTCTAATTCTTTTATTTACATGAAAAGAACTCGACTTTCCTACTTTCTTCAATTCTCTGATTTGCTCCTCTTTTTCTTTTTCTTTCACCACTTTGCCAATATTTTATATTGTTCTGAAATTGGCGCTCTGACTTGTTCTTAAAGACGCCATTTAATTAACATATAAAGAATCCGACGACATTAGAGAAGCCTGGCCTCGAGGGTGGTTGGCTGGCTGGTTACCCTCGGGGCAAGGGTGAGGCCCAACCAAGAGCTTTTCCATTTCAGACGAGATGACATTTCTAAAAAACACCAACCATTTTCTTCTTCTGTCAAAACAAATTTGCAGCCATTTTTAAAAGATAAAATATCTTGCAGAGATTGCTGCTCGTGGTTTTTCGCCAAATGCTAGAAGAGAGAGTGAAAAAGAACAAAAGTTAGAACCATGAATAACACTCTTGCAGTAAAGATCCGGTTTCTTAGCTCTTTCTATAATTTATATATTACTGGTGTGTGCAACACACGACTTTCAAATATTACAATCTCCTTCTCTTTAATTAAAAAAAATATATATAGAGCCGTTTTTGAAAAAAAAATAAAGTTTAAGTAAAAGGTAAATTTTTTCCAGTTGTCCGATTTCAATCAAAGAAGCATTTTTATCACATATTTAGCTTCTTAATTTTATAATTTCTATTCTCTGCGATTTACCATTGCTCTTGGGATTTACGCATAAGCACGTATCAATGGATTTTTGGTCACAATAAATCTCTTTTTTTTTGTTCTCAATCTATCTATTTCTTTCTAGGGGTCGGCCCTCGAAGTGTTTGTTACCAATTAAAAATGCTGTAATTTTGTCAATTTTTATTTTTTATTTAAAAAGTTCAGTATATCTTAAAAACATTTCAAATTTTTAAGAAAAATCTTTTATATTGTTCAATGTAGGCAGCTTTAGGCCGAATAATAGCATCAGTCTGTCCGAGAACGCTTCACACGCTGCACGAATGTTGTCTGATGGTAATTTGCGAAGAACAATCTCTTGGGGCCGGTTGTATGCCGCAAAGTAAATGCTTTTTACCACTAACCAAGGGGTAGATGGTAAATGGAGGGACTGGGATGGCCAATCAGATGACAGGCACTGAGGTTTTCCTGTCATCTGATTGGCCACCTCCATTTACCATCTACCCGTGGTTAGTGGTAAAAAGCATTTACTTTTGCGACATACAACCGGCCTAAGGCGTTCACCATCTGACATATTTAAGTTGATACTTTGTCCTCAAAAATCGACCATATGGAAAAATCCATTGGGTTAAAGTCCGGGGAATATGGTGGCCATTGTTGTGCAGAAATGAAGCTGGGAACTTTTTCTTGTAAAAAACGTTGATTTCACGGACTTTCTGGAATGGTGCCGAATACTTGTTGAAACCTCAATGGTTTCTACGGATTGTTTACGTGCCCACGGTAACAAAGCATCGCTTAAAATCTTTCTCGATTGACGGTAACACTTTGTGCGCCGAACCCTGTATTTATTATCAATCTATTAAGGCCATCGTTTTCTTTACTAGAGATCTACTACCTAACCCCTGAGCTTACTGGCGCAAGGGAGTTACCATGATCATGAAGGTGGTTCCACATGGCGAGACCTGTCCATTGCACTACGGGCGGGTTGACCCGTGTGATTGCCCCAAATGTGGGCAACTCGGGCGTTTAATTTTGGTGATGAATCGACAACTCTGTTGCATCGACAAAACAAAATCTTTCCTCACATACGAAATTATCTTTAATAAATAAATTAATATGTATACATATTTTTTTATTGTTAAAGGATAAATAAATTGAATTGCTTCTTTCCAGTAATTTAATTTATTATTCAAATAGTTAATCCAAATATTTCGAGAGCGCTTGCGGCATCTCTTCCTCAGTGGAAACTGTGGGACCATACAAGAGGCAAATCAGTGAGTTATTATTAATTATAGATGTCAAAGGTACTCACCCACTCCCCCACCAATGTGCCGACCCCATCAGTTTGTACAGAACATTGATAAAAGCTTGATTAAACACATATATATATATATATATATATATATATATATATATATATATATATATATATCCACAAATTCACAAACTGAGATAACATTTACGAGTATATACAACTATGTACATCTATTCACAAGTGGGGGAGTGGGTGAGTAACTTTGACATCTGTAATTAATAATAACTCCACAGCTTGCCTCTTGTATGGTCCCACAGTTTCCACTGAGGAAGAGATGCCGCAAGCGCTCTCAGAAAATATTTGGATTAACCATTTGAATAATAAAAATAAATTACTGGAAAGAAGCAATACAATTTATTTATCCTTTAACAATAAAAAATTAATATATCCAGTACACACCAAGCCAGCAAAATTCTTATGATTACATATTTATATTTGTTTTATGTATATCTATGTATATGTTTATTTGCATCAAGGAGAGAAACCTCATTGATTTTCCTTTATATGAACAAAACTGGTGAATAAATAATAAAAAATATCAGATTTTATTAATTAATTCTAATGTTAATTTGTGAAGTGCTTCTGTTCTAATTGGTTGGCTCTTAACGAGTCGTTGACGAGAGAGGTGCAGAGGACGCAAGGGTAGTTAGCGAGTAAAGAGGCTCGATTAATATCTAATTTGTCTTTGTTTTATTTCCTTGGCAAACAAGATCAAATAGAGTGGTTGCACAGTGTTTGATTCCGAGAAGCCAAACGAAATAAACGACAATAAATTGCATCCCCCTCTATCTCAACCGCACCCTTTTTCTCTTATTTTCTCTTTCCCTTTCTATGTTTAATCAAACGGGATTCTAAACAAATATAATTTCCTTATCAACATTCGAAAAGGGCTTTTGTTCTTAATTGAACTATTCAAATTTCAAAAAAAAAAAAAAATACAATAAAATAAACAACAACCCTGAACTGAATAAATAATATAAATACAAAAAAAGTGTAAAAATAAAGAAAATAAATAAATAAATTCCAGGCACATACACGCACGCATCGTCAGCTCTATATTTATTTTATTTCTATTGAATTTTAAGAAAAAAGCGTTAATTTTCGCTCATATTAAACAAATGTTCATTTATGTTAGATTTTTATTTTTAATTATTATTTATTTATTTATTCATTTTTTTTCTATTTAAATTGAATTTTTTCGCGTTTCTATGTCCACCTGGAAAAGTAGGCATGCGTTAACATCCCATAAGCTCATTGGAATTCAGTTCACGAGTGAAAAAGAATAATTTAATTTACTAAATTAGTAAATATTATACATTTTACAAAAATTCAAACAATTTAAATGAATAGAGATAAAAATACAAACACAAAGAAGAACGTTATACCCATAATTATTACGTTTTTTAATATAATTGTAGAATTCCTGATACAATAGTAAGAAGGGGGAAAATATGAGGATAAATGAAATACTCCCTCGCACCCCTATTTCCTTTAAATAAATATTATATTATCTTATTTGCTCTAGGATGAAAGAATCCTCAGAACATATAATAAATAATTTAATATAATGTATAGTTAATAAATACACAGTCAGCTAAAAAAATCGTAACACTTCAAATTTTTGTTTTATTAATTTTATTTTTATAATATTTTTACATTTATGATCATAAATAATGTATTACTACGATCACTTTAATGATGGTTCGATAAATAAGTAAATTACCCTAATTATTTCTTTAAATTGATTATTTGAATTTTCTTAATATGATTTATTTATTTTTAAGCTACTTTGTTATTGTTTTGTTTTTAAAACACTTTTTAACCGACCTCAAAAAAGGAGGAGGTTCTCAATTCGACTGAGTTTTTTGTGTGTCTATGTTACCAGATATCTTCGCCAATTGCGAACCGATTTAGATGATTTTTTTGCATTGGGTTCAGTATAGTTTCCGATTGGTGCCGTTTTTTTTTCATTGGTATTGGACTTTTTTTGTTAGGTTTGTTCAGGCATAACTACTTTGTTTATGAACCGATTTTAATGATTCTTTCTGCGTTTGGATCAGTATAGCTCTAATATAGTCAACCTAACTATTTATTTATTCTGTATGTTCAGCGAGAACTTTTTGCCGCGTGGACCGATTTCGATGATTCTTTTTTTATTGAAAAAGGGGTACCTTAGGGGTGGTCTCATATTAATTTGGTCAAGCTCTGATGATATGATCAATGACGAAATAACGTAAATCTCCAATTCTTATGAGCAAATAATCGAAATTATAATAAATAAAATCTTTTATAAAAAAAAAAACTTAAAACATTTATTTAAAACCCTCAAATGTTTCGAGAGAATTTCTATATTTATTAATTGAATTTTATTATCATTTTCTGATTCATTCGCCCGACGCTTTCTCTTACGAGATGCATCCAGGGTATTATATTAAGTCACTATTAATAACATCACTAAAAAGAGAAAAATAAAAATATTTAAAAAAAAAAAAAAAAAATCGACTTCAAAAAAATTAAATGCAACAATTAAAATAATAAGAACTCAAAAATCAAATAAAATGCACTAAAAGGTATAAAATAATTATATATTTAGTTACAACTAAATGACGAAATATTAACATAAAATCACTTTTCGAAGTCGGAGCCAAACAAACTATATAAGCGAGCTTACCCGCCAAACGTACTAAGTAAGAAAATGAACCGCGATTGGAATTAGACGTATACGTCTTTGGAATTATGTGGAGTTATTTTGGAATTCATTAGATAATCTATTGTCTTCGACTTGGAAATGAAAGTGGAAGTGGAAGTAAGTGTATTCGATATTAGATCGCGGTTCACCCCTCGCTAAACGCAAAGTAGGTATACACGTAAAAACGAACGTAACAATGGTCTTTTTGTAATTCTTGGACCCTAAGGACCACACAATTCTTTTTTGTTGTAGTAAATTCAATTTCCATCTATAAAGAGCATAGTTTGCTTCCTCTTAGGGGTGACAAAGTGAAAGTAACTTTTATAACCTTCGAAACCTGTAAATTATTATCAAGACCTTGGGAGAGGAATGCAATATATCCACATTATTTAACATCATATTATGATATAGCTATATAAGTGAAAGTAAAAATGTGGCAACCAATAAAGAACGAAATTTCATTGGAAAATTTTCGATAATTTCGACTGTTTATTATTTTTTACTTTCACATTTACATTCTACTAGCTGACGCCCGAGCCTTCGGCCCGGCGTCACCTAGCCCCTGGCGGGCAGCGTCTCGTTTTATGGTTAAAATGTATATAGATAATAGCTGACCCGACCACGCGTTGCTGTGACTAACTCTTATGCCTCACGCCTAAACGACTGGACGTATCGAAACTATATTCGCAACATATGCAAATGCAAATAATTATAGAATAGGTATTAAAACAGTAAATGAATTATATATTACTTGTCAAAATTGTTCCCTTAACCAAAAATAATATTGACAGTTGAAAGATTTCCAAAAAGCTATTATCGGCCATCTTGTTTGTTTGCTTTTACCCCCCAGAGAGGTGCTGGCGTTGTCTCCTCGAAAAAAATATTTTTTGCATGCCACAGGTGTGATTGATATCTATAAAAACACTCGTGTATTTGAATGGAATGTTCTGTGAAAATTTCAAAGAAATCCGTGAAGAACTTTCGGAGATCCTTCAACGTATCACTTAAGCGTGACAGTACATGTTTATTTATATAGATAGAATATAATGGGAGAGTATTGCGATGGTCAGTCTGAGTCCTGACTCTTTGAGAGTTTGTATATCAGTTTTAGAATGAAATTTATTATACAATAATTGAACTAAATCAAGTTTTTAATAGAAATTCGTCCAATTTTGAGCAAGAATAATTTATATTAGTTTTTAAAAAAATTCTCAAGAGTAATAGTTGTGGTTAAAAAATTGATTCATCATAGGGCTAAAAGATCTACAAAATAAGCGGCCAAATGCGAATCGGACTAACATCCCCGAGGGTTACGTTTTTCATTTTGTTCGAAATAATCCAAGAAAATAAACCTATTTGTAGAATATACAGTTAATAATGACTTACAGGCATTGCAGCTTTTTACATTCTAACCTATAAAAATAAAAAAGATAAAGACCGGAGGACAAGTTTAATGAATGCGAAAAGGAAAGGCAGTCTTTTGTTTTTCACTCTTTGAAAATCTCAAGATTTTTGTTTTTCTATAATAATTAATTTAGCTTGGCTAAAAGGATTTCGATGTCTCTATTAAGGAAATTGAGGCAGCCCGGGTCAACCGAGACACTCCATCCGAGGATAATTTTTAGCTATTTCCCATTTCAAATTATATTTTAGCAATATTGCTTACTTTATTATATTCATACATAAAATATATATTTTCTTTTTCATATCAATTTTCTTTATCCAAACTCAGTAAAAAAAGGTAAACTATAAATTTTTATAAAAAAAAAAAAAAATAATAATACCGACTTCAAAAAATTAAATGCAACAAGTTAAAATAATAAGAATTCAAAAATAAAATAAAATTCACTAAAAGGTATAAAATAATTATCTAATTTAGTTACAACTAAACGACGAACTTTTTACATGAAATCACTTTTTGAAGTCGGTGCCAGACATACATTTTATGAATCGAACTCTACGAATCTTACTTAGTACGTTTGGTGGGTAAGCTCGTTTACCTATATAGTTTGTTTAGCACCGACTTCAAAAAGTTATTTCATGTTAATATTTCCTCGTTTAGTTGTAACTAAATTAGATAATTATTTTATACAATTTAGTGCATTTTATTTTATTTTTAAGTTATTATTATTTTATTTGTTGCATTTAATTTTTTTGAATTCGGTTTTATTTTTTTTTATAAAAATTATTTTTATTTTTCTCTTTTTAGTGATGTTATTAATAGTGACTTAAGATAATATTTTGTATGCATATCGTAAGAGAAAGCGTCAGGCAAATGAATCAGAAAATGATAAAAAAATTCAATTCATAAATATAGAAATTCTCTCGAAACGTTTGAGGGTTTTAAATGAACGTTTTAAGATTGTTTTTTTTTTATATAAAAGATTTTATCTATTATAATTTCGAATTTTTGCTCATAAGAATTGGAGATCATATCATCAGAACTTGACCAAATTAATATGGGACCACCCCTAAGGTACACCCTTTCCAATAAAAAAATAATCATCGAAATCGGTCCACGTGGCAAAAAGTTCTTGCTGAACATAAATAAAATAAATTATTAAATAATTAGATATCCTGAATACTTTGGAGCTATACCGATGCAAACGCAAAAAGAATAATTAAAATCGGTTCATAAACAAAGAGGTTATGCGAAAACATACATAACAAAAAAGGTCCAATACCAATGAAATTTATATGATACCATACTGAACCCAATGCAAGAAAATAATCAAAATCGGTTCATAATTGGCGAAGAAATCATGTAACATAGACACAAAAAAAATCAACCGAATTAATAATCTCCTCCTTTTTTGAAATCGGTTAAAAGCTAATATTCTTTTTACACATTAACAAAAAGTTAATGTGTAAAAACAAAATAACTTTCAAAAATAAATCGATGAGGGTTCAAATTTGCGAAGAAGTCCACAAACATATATATATATATAATAAGAGCCTAGATTAATTTGTAACAACGCTCAGATAATGTTGCCGACAGGGAGCGCTGATGCCGTCGGTATATTTGCGGCAAATTTGAAATATAATTGTAATTGTAATTTGAAATGAAAGACTCCAATTGATTTTAAATTAAGAAACATTAAATATATTGATAATTATTCCTCCCTCCCAGCCCCTTACCACTCAAAAATTAAATATTCAATTCGCTTTTCTTTGCGCACAGAAAAATAAATTAATCACATCTTATTTGATTTATATTTTATATATTATTTGTTTATTTTTTAATAATTTGCCACTTTTTTATAACTTTTTAAAAATCTAAATTTTGTTATTCTTATTTTCGGATTTTTACAAAATTGAACAACTTAAGACACGCATGCCCGAGTTTATCATGGCAATACTGGAGGGAGCAGCCTGTCATACAAACAACACCTGATCTCTTTTAAATATTTGGAGCCTTATACCTTCTCAATGGAAAATTTTCAATTAAGACTAGCCAATAAATAATATGTTTATTAATTGAAATTTTATTATTTCATCGGTCCATTTTGTAATTATATATTTTTACTCTTCAATCAAATATAAAATCAACTGGTGTGTTTACCCACGATTTTCACATTTTTATTTATTTGAAATCATCGCGACACACCTAATTTACACCCTTTCCTTTATTTCGATTTTTTTTGATTTTCAAAAAAAAAGTTAATTTCATTTTGTAACTTCTAGGTGGAAGGAATCGATGCCCTTAGTTGGAAGCCGGATTTGGGACATAAAACCGGATATTGTGGTCCCCAGAGGCCAAAAAGGGGCCAAAAATCCATTGGTCAGTGCGTACGTATGTACATATACATATGTACCCGCTGCGTTTCGCAACCATAAGTCTCAGAGCTACGAAATTCAAAACTTAAGCTCGAGATAGGCTAGAAGGAGTACACCAAGCTTTTATTATTTTATTACATTTAATGTTAACTTTTATTTATATATATATTTTTTTTATAATATTTATTTATTATATTATTCCTTTCTTAATAGCATTGCACAGTTGTGGGGCGCTTTTAGCGCTCCCAGCACTCTGGCCTCGGTTCTGGAGTTGTGTCATAGGCGCCCATATATACATTAATCACAAATAACCACATCTGGCATTATTATTTGGACGGCTGATGAGAAGTTGCAACCAAATCTGTAAAAAAAATCTGTTTTCTTTTTGTAAAGGGCTGCCCCTCTCTGCGTGGCCCAATAAATCAGTCATTGAAATCGGAAAACCTGAAGTGGACATTTACATGGAAGATTTTTCGTTTTTTTTTTTGTTTGTTTTTTTATTTTCTCAAAATCGGCTCTAACGATTTTTTTTTTTTTAAATTAGCGTATTTATCAAGTGTCATGAGTTATTAGTTGTGTCAAATTTTTAATCCGATTGAAATAAAGGAAGGGAGTGTAAAGTAGGAGGGTTGCGATGAAAGTATTTTCATACTATACATCATAGATTTATAGTATAAAATTAATACTGTACTAATATAATCATCTTCTGAAAATTATTTTATCTTTTTTTAAGCCATCCAATGATACTGGGATTTTTTTTTTTTTTTTTTAATTTATTTAATGTTACCGCGAACAAAGCCCATTTAGACAGCACATAAGTAAAGTGTTAGTAGGGTTAGTGAGGGAGCCGAGTTTTTAGCCAGTAGAAATTTTTATTTGCCAGCCAGGATCGAACCCCGGCCTTCCACTCCAACATCGTCATAATCGATCGATGCCGAAGCGAGGCCAGTGCGTTAGCTGGCTCAGCTAACCCGACTCCCCGATATGGGATTTAAAATATATAAATACAATTATTACTTTCATCCAAACTCTTTATTTAATTATAATAATCAATAATGTTATTCTAATTTTCTTTATCAAAAAAAATTTGTTATATTCGACGCCCTCTCAAAAAAAAATTCTATGATTTTACCTATCTAGATCTGTTTATTTTTAATATTTCATTTAGATTTCTGACCTTATCGCAAAACTTAAACTTTCTATTAAACATATAGGAAACTGAAAGAAGAAAAAAAATTAAATTGCCTATTTTGGAAATTTCATCTTAGATCCTGCTCTCTCCTCCATTTACGTATACATTATATGTTTTAACCAGATTCCTTTAGTTAAACAATAGCGAGGTGCTCTCAAGAATAAGCAAGAGTAGATCTAAAGTAAAAGATAAGTGAAAAAAGAAAACAAAAGATAACCAAGTATAGCTGAAGAATTCACTAATATATTATAAACAATAGTGTATCATTTAATTTGAAATTTGAATTTTAATAAAATATAAATATTCAAAATTTAATTGAAATCATAAATACCAAACCAAGAGTTCACAGGAGTTGCTATCTGTAGATCTAGATAATACGTTTAGACAAGTTTCTTTAGTATTATTTCTTATCCGGCTATACTAAAGTTCTTATTTAGACAAGTCTTTGAATAAATAATAATTTGTTTCCAAAAGTGGAAAAGTCATTGCTTTCGAGGCACGTGGGTCTTAGCATTTCAGAAAGTCCTTTATATTTACTTTCCTCTATGTATTTCAATTATATTTTTTGAGTATTTTTGTACTTAGTAATTCAAATGCATATGGTTGTTCTCAAAAAAAAAGAAATCTAAAAATGACTTTGATAATTTAATCGAATTTTTATTTAATTATTATGGAATTTGATAGTACATGGGCTAATTATCTAAAACGTTATAGTGATCCCCAACTTTTTTGAGTTTAAAGGAGGTTATGGGGTCCATATAGTTATGGGTTCAGAATAGTTCCAAAAAAATATGTGATACCTGGAAAAAAATATGATAAATTCTGAGAGAAAACATGGAACATAAACTTGTTCTTGTACTGGTTTACTGGTCCGTCGCCTAGAATACCAACACCAATAATTTGCATGAGGGAGGTGAGGGAATGAGAGAACGAAACATTATTGCACAAAAGTAGAAAAAATAACCTTATAATTTTCCATGTGAATGTACGATACTTTATTAAATCTATAAACATCTACAAATATATGATAAAAGATACATAAATAACCGCTTAACTTTTTAAAACACGGGGTGATGGAATGATGATCCAAAATGTAAACTTGGGAAAAAATTATTTTTAACAGTTTTAACACTAAATATAATAACTCATAGTCCAGTTTGGCAAATTTTTAGAATATCAATTTTGCCAACTTCTAAAAACAATAAGGAGGCGTTCACTATATAATTTGAAATTATGTTTTAATCCTACTTTTACACAAGGGTGAGGTAATGATTCGTTTTTTAAGGACGAATTTAAAAATATATTTTGAACTTTTCCGTTTGTTGTGTTTAAACTAAATACATATTTATGTACAGCCAGTACTATTATATATGAATAAATTTTGAATTAGGTCATTGAATCTATGTGAATTTGGAGGACACAGTCAGGGAATGATTTTTAGGGTATTTACTTGAACATATATTTTATAAAAAAGATAAATATGTTTTATAATTTGGTAGTTTTATAAAAAATTCTTTGTTAAGAAAACTTAGGAACCCATTTCACAGGAATCAACAAAGAGATCAACTTCGATTTTTTTTTGAGTATCAGCCATATACTATATTTTTCATATTTTGAAAATATCTTTAATGGTGTATTTTACCCAGTTATGAGTTAGCTTAGATTATTAAATCATTGAGTAAAATATTTATGATAAATTTTTCTTTGTGGCTGGTTATTGGGTACTTGAAATAAATTAGAAGTTAAATTTTCAAAATGTTGCTACGTTTCACAGTATATTTTTTTCCTTTCTCAGGCAATATTTGAACTTAACCTCTTCGTAAAAAGTAATATATGTAGTTCATTACACCATATGTCGATCATAATTAAAACAATTGATTCAGCAAGACAATGACATCCTTTTCTTTTTTACACTCTTTTTTTAGTAAAACACAATCGTATTATAAAGCCTAATATAGATAATAATATTACCAAATATAATATGGTGTAATGAACTAGGTATATATATTTTTTTTACGAGGAGGTGAAGTTCAAATATTGCCTGAGGAAGCAGAAAATATACTGCGAAACGTAGCATCATTTAGAAAATTTAACTTTTAATTTTATTTCAGGTCCAAGTACCCAATAAACAGCCACAAAGAAAAATATTCATCATGCGAAATCGATCTCTGTTCAATATGAATAAATTATATACGTATTTTAACTATTCTCATATTTTTTGAGCAACTCTAGATATATTAATAGTTAAGATGGTGCTATTTGAACCAAGTACCAATAAGTAAATTATGAAAATATTGTTGTTTGAGTAAAATAGTGGAATAGTTCAATTTAATAGTTGTGTATTTAAATGACAAGAAATGATATAAACTTGAATATTTTTTATTTATAATAAATATACTTATGTATTTCTGACTATAAGATGAGTATATTCATTTGATGTAGAATCTATTTTCAATCAAATGAATTATGTATATAAATATTTATTTTAATTATTCATTTGGTTTAATTAATTAGATAAAATTTGAATTAATTATTATATTTGATTTAAGTTAGAAGGTAGTCTAATTTTAAAATATAGGTATTAATATTTCTTATAATCTTACAGTGGGTTTTAAAATTAAAAAAAAAAACAATTAATAATTTAAACAAATTTTCTATTATTATTTTTAAATATTTTAATTATTAAGATATCATTATTTGCAGAAAATCTAAGTCATTTTAATGATAGGAATACATTCGTTTATATAAAATAAGAGGTATTACTAGAAGTAAACAAGACATTCATAGAGATATCTAATAGAATAAAATATATCACTCAAGTATTTAATATATTTGGATTAAATACTTAAAAATTTGGTCAAATTTGGAATGATTTCGATATATCTTGAGAAGCTTATTAAATATGCTAAACTCTATCAATATATTTACTATAAAGAAATTGTTTTTACAGTGTACTTAAGATACTGTCAGTCTGAAAATTTATGTATTTATGTATCTTTTTTGTTTAACTGTACTTACATGTTTTTAAAAACTAACCTTAATTATGTAATACATACTACAACATACAAATTCTAATTCATTAAGAATTTGCAGTATTTTTAATTATTTTAGTGTGACAATTTATGTTATAATTATAATAATTATATAATTTAACTAATACTTTTATATTGAGAATAATCCTTAATTATATCATATGTATGTACAATTGTACATATATATACATATATTTATGTATTAAATTAAATCGTAATTATTAATAAATAAATAAATAGCCAATGAATAAATTATTTAAATATTCAATTTAATTTGTGAACTGTTCAATTTGAAGTATAAAATATGTATTATATAATATTTAATTAGTCGTGACGATACCACATACAGATATAGCGTATATTATAATCTATTTTTAAACATTTATTTCGGAAGTGTTTTTATTTTTAAAAAATTACTTTAATTAAAATAAATATAAAAAGTTTAACGCGTTATAGGAAGAGAGAGAGAAAGTGACCCTCTGCCCCCACCCACCCCATTCATCAAACTCAATTATTTTTCAAATCCATTTGAAAACAACCCGTTTAACCCTTGTAAAGTAATTTCCCTAAAATAAGTTTTGTGAATAAACTTAACTTTACGATGCACCAGTGGGCTCAACGACCACACTGAAAGGGAATGGTCGGATTCTCTGTTTGCTCTTTATATATATTATTATAATATCGTGAACAACTAAATAAACAAAAATTGCCTTAAATAAACAAAATATTAATTTATCGATGAGGATACTTGAAATCTCTAGGTAACTATTTACATTTTTAATTTTGTTATTAACAATTCACCATGTTATAATAATAAAAGGTATTAGTATATATAAATTGGAAAAAAAAAGATTTATTAAAAAGAAATTTAAAGCAGATTTTGCACTGACGATATTGATCAACAGTAGTAAAACAAAAATTCTTAAAATAATTGTGTAAAATAATTTATAAATATATTTTGAAATACTGTCATTGAAAATAACAAAATCATTCAGGATAGGGAATATGGAAGACAATATTTGCTAAACAAAGGACACATCTTAAAATCCTATGGCCATCACACCTGAACAAAACTTTAGAGACCAAGAAACCTTGCAGTCTCCTTGACATTCAAAAGCTAGACCAAAAGCTATGGCACAAAAATCTTTTCACAAATTGCCAGCCTTTGTTTTCAGCAAATTCCAAAATCACAAATGGATAAAAGCTTTCAACTGTGCAGTATCAGCAGTTGTGGCAGATGGAATGTTAGTTAAATCTTTCCACAAAATCTGAAGTTCTGCAAAGGCCATGGTAATCTCCTCAAGCTTCTTCCTAATACAATATAAACAAACTGAACGAAACTCAACTCATTGCTTCGACAACGATAATTTTAAAGGCCCTCTCCGAATAATCGTTTCAACAATGCTCTCTAGTCACTCGACCAGGCAAACTCAATAAATGGGAAGCTTCAAAATTGAAAAGGAATAGCTTTAAATGCAAACAAGACCAATGTTGTCTAATTTAAAGGAAATAAAATTTCCTGATATTCATCACTGATCTGAATACTCTGAGAAAAAGCGAGACAGCCTCTCTGATGTTAGCTTCTGTCAATTAATCATTCAATGAACAGATCTCCTCTAAAAGAATTTGCAAAGGAAGATTGGCTATTTATTCAGGTCCAAACAATGCAATGCCCTACATCTTCTACAATTTAAAATTTGAAAACTCATTAGGATAAGGGGTCTTTATCCTTTCATCTAAAATTTCTCAGAGTACAAAAAAGCATATTTTGAGCTAACAAACTATAATTTCCTACATCTTTATAAAATACTGGCAAATTAGAAATAAAGAATCCTTCCCAAATTCAAATATTTATTTTCAAAAAATGGGAGAAAACTGATGTTAAGGGGACCTTTATCAACCACCTAAAATTTCCAAAAAGTAACATTTTTTTGAGTTTTTTTGGCTGAAATTAGTACTGGAATATACAGGAAGACACTCATTGTAGTAAGTATATAATCTTCCTGAAACTAAGATATTTTCAAAAACAGGTAAACTGATGATAAGGGGAGACTTCTCTAACAACTTTTCACCTATAAAATAGTAAGGTTACAAAAAGAAACTTTTATAAATAACACTGTACAAAAATCTGCAGGTCTTATCACACCCTTGGAAGACAGTATAGTAATAAACTCAATTCACTAATAGAACGTTTTGCTAAAAAGATTTGAAAACATTTTCTGAAACTTTTTCAAACATTTACGCAACCCAAATGGGTACATGTAACTGAAATCAAAGTAA
>JALMQS010000382.1:123316-144954 GCA_024734495.1 Forficula auricularia
TCAATCAAATGAATTATGTATATAAATATTTATTTTAATTATTCATTTGGTTGAATTAATTAGATAAAATTTGAATTAATTATTATATTTGATTTAAGTTAGAAGGTAGTCTAATTTTAAAATATAGGTATTAATATTTCTTATCATCTTATAGTGGGTTTTAAAATTAAAAAAAAACAATTAATAATTTAAACAAATTTTCTATTATTTTTTTAAATATTTTAATTATTAAGATATCATTATTTGCAGAAAATCTAAGTCATTTTAATGATAGGAATACATTCGTTTATATAAAATAAGAGGTATTACTAGAAGTAAACAAGACATTCATAGAGATATCTAATAGAATAAAATATATCACTCAAGTATTTAATATATTTGGATTAAATATTTAAAAATTTGGTCAAATTTGGAATGATTTCGATATATCTTGAGAAGCTTATTAAATATGCTCAACTCTATCAATATATTTACTATAAAGAAATTGTTTTTACAGTGTACTTAAGATACTGTCAGTCTGAAAATTTATGTATTTATGTATCTTTTTTTGTTTAACTGTACTTACATGTTTTTAAAAACTAACCTTAATTATGTAATACATACTACAACATACAAATTCTAATTCATTAAGAATTTGCAGTATTTTTAATTATTTTAGTGTGACAATTTATGTTATAATTATAATAATTATATAATTTAACTAATTCTTTTATATTAAGAATAATCCTTAATTATATCATATGTATGTACAATTGTACATATATATACATATATTTATGTATTAAATTAAATCGTAATTATTAATAAATAAATAAATAGCCAATGAATAAATTATTTAAATATTCAATTTAATTTGTGAACTGTTCAATTTGAAGTATAAAATATGTATTATATAATATTTAATTAGTCGTGACGACACCACATACAGATATAGCGTATATTATAATCTATTTTTAAACATTTATTTCGGAAGTGTTTTTATTTTTAAAAAATTACTTTAATTAAAATAAATATAAAAAGTTTAACGCGTTATAGGAAGAGAGAGAGAAAGTGACCCTCTGCCCCCACCCACCCCATTCATCAAACTCAATTATTTTTCAAATCCATTTGAAAACAACCCGTTTAACCCTTGTAAAGTAATTTCCCTAAAATAAGTTTTGTGAATAAACTTAACTTTACGATGCACCAGTGGGCTCAACGACCACACTGAAAGGGAGTGGTCGGATTCTCTGTTTGCTCTTTATATATATTATTATAATATCGTGAACAACTAAATAAACAAAAATTGCCTTAAATAAACAAAATATTAATTTATCGATGAGGATACTTGAAATCTCTAGGTAACTATTTACATTTAATTTGCATATTAACAAATTCATGTTATAATAATAAATATATTATATATATACCAGAAGTTTTTTTATGATTTTATTAAAAAGAAATTTAAAGCAGATTTTACACTGATTATACGATCAAATAGCGTAGTAAAAACAAAATTCTTAAAATAAATTGTGTGTAAAATAATTTATAATATATTTTGAAATGTCCGTCACTTAGAAAATAATAAAATCATTCAGGATAGGGAATATGGATTTAGACAATATCGTTAAACAGGCGACATCTTAATCTATGTCACTCACACCTGGAACAAAACTTTAGAGACCGGGAAGGAAACCTTCGCTGTGGCCCTTGATATCTCAAAAGCTTAAGACCAAGTTTGGCACAAAAATCTTCTTGCCAAATTGCCAGCCTTTGGCTTCACACCAACACTTCACAAATGGATAGAAAGCTTTCTGGCAAACCGTAGTATCATAGTTGTGGTAGATGGAATGTTATCAAAATCTTTCTCTACAAATGCTGGTGTTCCCCAAGGCGCTGTAATCTCCCCAAGCTCTTCCTAATACACATAAACAACCTAATCAATCAAACGTGAAACCCAACTCATTGTTTCGACAACGAGAGCACTCTGCACGGAAGGCCCTCTCTCCCGAATAATCGAAACAATGTAGTCTCCTCAATCACTCTCGACCTAGGCAAACTGAATAAATGGGGCGCTCAAAATTTAGTTAGCTTTAATGCAAACAAGACTCAATGTTGTCTAATTTCTAGGGGCGAAAATAAAAATTTCCCTGATATTCACTTCGATTCGAATACTCTGAAAAAGCGAGACAGCCTCTCGATGTTAGGCTTCTCTGTCGCATCTGACCTGTCTTGGAATGAACAGATCTCCTCTGTGGCGAAATTTGCAGCAAGGAAGATTGGCTATTTATTCAGGTCCAAACAATTTTCCACGCCCCTACATCTTCTTACAATTTAAAATTGGAAAACTGATGATAAGGGGGACCCTTATCAACTTTCATCTAAAATTTCAGAGTACAAAAAGTATATTTTTTGAGCTTTTTTGACGAAATTATAATTTCCTATATCTTTATAAAATACTGTACTAGAAATAAGTATAATCCTTCCCAAATTCAAATATTTATTTTCTAAAAAAATTGGAAAACTGATGTTAAGGGGACCCTTATCAACTTTCACCTAAAATTTCCGTATACAAAAAGTACATTTTTTGAGTTTTTTTTACGAAATTATAATTTCCCATATATATAATATACTCTACTAGAAATAAGTATAATCCTTCCGAAATTCAAATATTTATTTTCTAAAAAACAGGTAAACTGATGATAAGGGGAGACCCTTATCAACTTTCACCTATAAAATATAAGGTTACAAAAAGAAACTTTTATGCACAACACTGCGTTGCACAATCGCGCCATTCATTATCACACCCTTGGAAATATTGTGCGGCTCGGGCATACACAACCCAACGGGTTGTGCAAACGCTCTTGTTGTGCAAAAGATTTGAAACATTTTCGAAACTTTTCAAACATTTACGCAACCCATCAAAACTGTAATTCACTGTCAATCAATTGCACAACAGCCTCTGTTGCGCAATTTGTTTGACAGTGTATTGGGTTCCTTAAAGCCTCCGGCAGTATAGTATATTTATTTTACTTCCAAAAAATAAAACTGAGTATACAATTTATTTTATTTAATATGCAGATAATATATAAATATATATTCTATCGTTTAAATACATATAATATTTAAATTTATAATTATAATAAAATTTCTTATAATAGATCAATTTAGCAAAAGAAGGTCTGAATATAATCAGAAGGAAAACATTAAAAGCATAATATATCTTATCTGCGAGTCTTTATTTTGCAAATTTATTCCATCCTCCTTTTTTTCATTCTCTTTCCTATTTCTCTTCTCGGTTTCTCTCATCAATATTTATAATTTCCAAACTATAAGATGATAATGGTAACAACCAACAGGGAAAATCTTTTATTTTTTATTTTAAACTATTATAATATATATATATATATATATATATATAAATTTGACTTTTTGTTTTAACCCATACTTATCCTTCTTCACTTATAGAAGCTTTAGGAAGGAAAATAATTCGTATTAAAATATTACAAGTTTGACCTATTTATGCCACGTTTATCTTGTTAAAATAGTAAATAGAAAGAGAGAGAAAAAAGTTAAACTTTGTGAAGTAAAAACTGAGGATTCGTTGGATTATAATAATATTCAGAATTTTTTTTTACCAAAAAATCTGATTTAATTATGAGGTATTTTTTACTGCCTTCATATTTGGTTTAAGATGTAAATTTCAATTAAAACTATTTATAATTAATATACACAAGAGCAGAGTTGAACAATTTCCAAGGTATTTTTTATGTTTAGAAAGTTTGTTGGAAATTATTAAAAAAATGTTTTTACTAATTTAAAATGTTAAAAATGTTAAATAAATATATCTTTTTTTTTTAATTTGCTGTAGTATACTTTGAAATGTTAAAAAAAAATGTGATTCCTAGAAAGGGGTCGTCCATAAATTACGTCACACTGTAAGGGTGGAGGGGGCATCTCAGATTGGTCGAAATGTGACTGGAGGGCACGGGGATCTTAAAAATTTTGATTTCAGAAAAATCAAATAAAATTTTTTTAATATATTCTTTACATTACAAGTTATTATTATTCCAACTTGAAAATGTTGGTAAAATACATCTATAGACCAAAAATTTTATACAGGCAATTTTTTGCATAAAGACTTAAATTTCTATTAAATTGAAAGTTTTTGCCGAGAGTAGCAGAATTGTTATATATTGAAGGAGACAATAAAAGAGTGTGTCTTCTGCTGGAATTATAAATTTAATTTATTTATAACGAGACTATAGTTTCGAGGGCTTTGCCCTCTTCATCAGTCTATTACAATGTATTCACAGGAACATAAATTAATTCCTGTGAATACATTGTATTGGACTGATGAAGAGGGCAAAGCCCTCCGAAACTATAGTCTCGTTATAAATAAATAAAATAATTACGGCAATTCCACTCTTTATTGTCTCCTTCAACTTAAATTTCTGCAGTTATTAAATTATATATATAGGTATAAAAGTGATAGTTTTACGTCACAATAGAGTGGGGGCTCGATGAAAATGTTGCAGAATGTGACACAGGGAATTGGGAGGGGGGTGGGGGCTAGAAATCTTGAAATTTGCGTGACATAATTTATGGACGGTGCCAAAGGGAAGAATTTCTATTATAGAATCGAATTTGGACAGAAGTACCAAATCATATTTGTCCTAAATAAATCTATTATGTAATAAACAAATAATAGGATAAAGTCGACCAAAATATATTCTTTAATGAAAATTCAAACCTTGTCAGAGACAAGTTTATTCGGAAATTATTAATTAATATTTTGAAAACTATAATTTTTACGGAAATTCCAGAAAAGCTAGTTTTAAAATTTCGCGGTCTAGCGCTCTAAATTTGAACAGATAGTCTTGCCACATAGTTTAAAAAAAGATTGTTGAGCTCTTAAAAATTCAATGGGTATGCTATATGTTTAAATTTAGAATCACTAGACCGTACCATTTTCTAAAGAAGGATTTAAATTCACCTCACAGGGTAGCCATTCTATTCGGATTGTAAATTTTGGCACTCGGGTTCGATTCCCGATGAGGTGAAAACAGCCCTTCTGAAATATAATTAAAAATAATCCATTCCATCTTTGATCTAATAGATGACAACATCTTGTGATTTTTCTTTGAGAAATTAGAGTTCAAATATTTAGGCTTTTGAAAACACTTAAGCCTGGTTCACACGAGACATTTTCTCTAGCATGTTCCTTACTTGTTCGACCTACTTGCAATTTGAAGCTAGTTCAGTCAGGCTGATATTTCGCCTGTTAGGTTCACATGGAGCTTTTTCAGAAAATTTTCAAGTAAGCCTGCTAGGTTGCGCGAACATGTGTCACTCCAAACAGCTGGACTATCATCTTTCAGTTTCAGCTCAGATGTAGACAAAATTGGCTGGCAATAATATTATTGCAGAAATTATTGATCTCAGACGAATTCGCTAGGCATATTCTCTTTATTTATTGCAGTAAAGTTGAACAGTGAGAAACAAAATATCAGCTGATGTATTGTCCCAATGCGCATGTCACCCACGTGATAAAATAATGATTTCGGATTGGCTGGCCACTGCCTCTCTGTCAAATAGCTAAACTTTTTTTAGACCATGCCCCTATCTTTTCAATCAAGCAAGCATGCTAGTAAGACTGTACGGAGTGACGTCATTTCGACCCCCCGCCCCATGCCACCAAATTTACAGTTAGCCGAACAAGTAGGAGAAAATGTCTCGTGTGAAGCCGCCTTTAGAATACTTTTCAATTTCACCAGATGATAATGTTTTATTCAAAAATTTTCGGGTTCGTCCTTTATTTCGGTAGCCTAAACACGAGTTTATTTTGCTTAATTAAAGTCAAATAAACTTATAAGATACAATTTCAATGAAAACCTTTTAAATTTAATTGAATAAATAGATGTTAATAATATTAATATGTATAATTTATTTTATGTATTTAATATTAATTTATCAAAGCAGAGACGAAAATTAGTTTATTTATTTATTTTTAATCATATTTGTATGTAATATAATTAATTCCAAAATACCAGATTAAATCATGCAAATTAATTTAGTTACCGCTAGAGGGGTGAGAAAAATAATAAACTGACAAAAAGAGTCAAAGAATTTTTATTAATAATAAAAAAAAAATTGATCTCGTGACTTGTCTTTATAATTCAGAAAAATTCTAATTATCCTGAGTGAAGTGATGGGAAATCCGGTCGCCTACGAATAATTCTTATTACAGATTCCTTTGTTGTTGTTGTTTTATTTTCTATGCTCATTTTTTTACAAGCGACTTTTCGAGACACGATGACGACTGCACACACACACCCAATTAGTTGATTAAAAAATAATTCCACCCCCTCACGCCCATTAAATATTTATTTATTAATATATCGTCATGATTGAGGCTAATTTTGATTATATTGTTTGTGTTTTGATAGTGGACAAACACCTAATATTATAAATCAGTGTACTTGTAGTTTTAATTATAAATCAACCTTTTGTCTTGCATCTTTAATGCAAGCATTGTCAAACAGCAAATACCTATAGTTATTTAGATATTTAACATTAAAAAATGTTTATTCCAAGTGAAAGCCCAAACGACAAGTGGTGAGGATATAAATTATGCGAGGGGTGAGACCGCGACCTGAACTTGTGTTCACCTACTTCCCTTCCACTTTCATTTCCAAGTAGAAGACAATAGATGGCAATAGATTATCAAATGAATTCCAAAAGACGGTGTACACCTAATTCCAGTATCGCGGATTCACCCTTCGAATTTATGTAATGATGTACATATAAAGTTTATACTGTTTATTTACTGTAGGTCTTTTATATTTATACCATATAGAACAAGGGTGATCCAACACCGCGAGGTCCGAGACAAAATCGTAAACTTCTTAAAATCTTTGAAATTTTTATAATACTTTTATTGAAAAATTGTCACAAAATGTTCTTAATATACACATATAAACATTCTTTAAAAATACCGTATTTATTTGTGTAAGTATTTCCCAATTTAAATCAATAGAAAACCAAGTTTAATCTTCAATACAGGGATACAGTATAAACGAGTTAATATCATCATACGATACACATGCTTGCAGTGGCGTATCGTAGGTTTCTGCCCCTCGGGGCAGATGCCACATTTACCGCCCTCTCACCCATAGAATTTCTAATAAAACTTCATTTTATCCCAAACCTTAAAATTTTTAGAAACTAGAAAAAATATTTAATTGTAAATCATGTTTTAGTAATCAATATTCAGATATTATCCCAAAACGATATAATTAATTTAAGGATATTTAATATTGAATTTAAATATAAATTTAAGGATATTTATTATTTGTTGAAAATCATAAAAAAAATTATTGAAATTATTGAATATTGTGAAATAAATAATTTGTTCACTGAACAAAATCATATTTAACATCAATTTTATTAAGAATAAATAAAATAAAAATAAGTATTCATTTATTTAATTAAAAAGTAATAGTGAGTATATATAATAATTGCAATACTTTTTTTATCTTAAAGACGCGCTCATAAGCTCGAAGTTATAAAACTTTTTATAATTTTTCTAAAATCTGCCGCCCCTAACAGAGTGCCGCCCCGGGGGATATGCCCTCCTGCAATTGTCTTCCTAAAAAAATACTTGATTGGTGAAAGTTATCACTTCTGTCGCGCGTCCGGAGACGCACACATTTTATTATCAATATTTTAACTATTACCTGTATTATTATTTCATTATTACTTAGAAGAGATGTGAAGTAGTTTTAATTGTTTAAAGGTGATTAAGTTCAAATTCTGAATAATAATAGTTTTTTAAAAAATTATTTTGCTCACATCTCTGAGAATTTTCAATTAAATATGTATATAAATCATAATTAATTAAAATATGAATTTTTAGTGAAATTTAAAAAAAATTGGAGTGGGGGATCATATCCTAGAGAACAATCGCAAAATAAGTCGATCGAAACGTCATACTTTTATTATATTATTTGTTCTTGTTCAATAAATAGTTATAATTAATTAAAGTGATTTTACTAAAAATTCAAATTTTAATCAAATCAATCTAAAAAATAAACGCTTCGATAGCTTTATTCATAATATAGGTATTCATTATTTATTAATAAATTTTTCGTTTGTTCCAGGTGTTTTAAGTTCAGATACGAGATAATTTTTACCAGATCGGAATCGGTGAGTGATTTTTCTTTAATTTGGATCTTCTATCTACATATTAACTAATATTAATGTTGTTCCTTTGCTAAACAAATCCATACAATATGCAACCTGTTATAGTTACAAAATGGAATAAAATTCCTATCTACAGTGAAATTTGGCTTAAACAAACAAATAAATAAATAAATACATAAAAATGAGATTTTCGTCGTCTTATTAAGTTGCAGAAGAAAAGTAATAAATATATATAATATGTATATTTCGCTATCTTAAGGAGGTTCTTTCGCGACAATCCACACAAAAAGTTTTAGCCTCGTAACCACTCTATAAATATGAATCTAACAAAAATTTTAGGTTATGTTTTTTTAACGTGACTGTCCACTCACACTACGAAATCTCTATATGAATACACACATACTTGCCCGATCGTTTCCAAGCCATTGTGCTTATATCCCCTCCACTAAAAATAATCGCCTAAATATGTTTTTTTTTGTTTTTTATCAAAACTAAGAGGTAAATAATTTCAATTTTTTCTAACTTACTCCACATATATTATTCTAACAAATATTAGTTTTTCATCAAGATGGTGAAAGTCCTTCAATGAAAAAAAATAAAATAATGATTCCCACCATTTCCCTATCTACCCTATGTAAAAAATGTCATTTTTAATTGCAATTATTTCATGTTTGGTGTGGTAAATCGTCTTCAAATTTTAATAGTATGTGTATTATGCTTTTAATGACTTATATTCCAAGTTTCAAAGACTTCTTGAATTTTTGCATTTGTGAAAGAACTACCTTAACATGTATATTTTTGAATCAAGTAATAGGTACCTATGTGTTTACTTAGTACCTACCCCGATTTCACAAATAGGTATTTTCGAGATAGCCACTGAATTTCGGTTTAATTCAAATTCTAACGGTTTATGTTTTCCCTCAAAACAATCTACGCCATTAATATTTAAATGAATTAATGAATCTTTTGAAATGAAATAAAGTTTATCCACTTTCAGTTTTTCAAAGAGATAATCTTCTTGTTTAAGATTATAATTAATGCAATGAGGATTAATATTTGTTGGAATTGCATTTTTAAGAAATGATTTTTCATACTTATGCAAAAAACAAAAATCCTTTACATGAAGATAATTATAATCTGTTGACGCTAATTCCTTAATAAGATGCAGATGATTAATTAGAACAGTTTGCTGGAATCTCCTTTTATCTTATATTAATTTTTACTCAAATAATTACATACATTGATTCGTACGCCCATGCTTTGTGGAAATATGCTAAAAGTCGTTAATGATGATATTTTATAATTAAAATTTTGATTAGTCTACCTTATAAAAAAATTGTATATATAAATAAAATTACTAATAAGGCACGCGAGATTCATTCACGGATTTCGGAAATAAACAGAATATTTGTGGTATATGTGACAGATTTTTTTTTTGATAAAATATTTAAATTTTGAATATTTTCTCGATTTTAATTACATATGTGCAGAGGAGTAGAAAATTAAATAATTACATGGAGGAATAATATATATGATCCCTTTAGATATATAAAAAGAAAGAAAATTAATTTAAAATTGAAATAAATACATATAGTAGATATACGATATCTTATTTAAAAAATAAACTTAATTAAATATTTAATTAATATTAATTCAGCAAATTGATGAGGGGTCACTGAGCTCACAATCTCTATCTAATTCTTTTACTTTGTCGAATTTTTGGTTATTTAAAATGTAAAATATTTCATCTGAGGATGGACGAATCTAACCCCGAGACATGTCTAAAAATGAGATAAAAAGAACTTTTGGCCTTTTATTTTTTACATTTAATAACAATGCCTTAAGACAGCGTTCTCAAACTGTGGGCCGTGGTCTAGTATCGGTCTACTGAAAAAAAATGCTTGAAAAAGAAAAATCAAATGAGATTGTCCTCTGCTTGATGCATATATTCATATGTTTTACTAAATAATTACACGAAATATAAATATGTTTACGGTATATATACCTATAATTTTTTTTTTTAATGCAATCGAATGCAAGAAGGGGTGCACCAGTAAAGATGCAGCCCCTATGGATCTCGAAAGACCCTTGCATTACCGAAGAGAAGGGAAAGTTGATTAAGTGAGAGGGTGGAGACGTAGGTGTTTATGCACTCGGGTTTTGAAGGTTTGAAGATTATAAGTGCTGGGAAAGATGGAGGCTGGGAGAGAGTTCCAGTTCCTTGAAGTCATGGGGATATACGTATTGGCGAATGAAGTGGTCCGGCACTTTTCTAATTTGACCGCGAAAGAGTGTTGGGAGTCGGCAAAACGCGTGCTACGCGCAAAGCATGCTTTGGGGGGAATTATTGATTTTATCTCATCAGAGCACCTGCCGTGATAGTATCTATAGAAAAGGGAAAGGGCAGAGACATTTCTTCGATGAGCTAGCGAGTCGAGGGAGTCGGTGAGGGTAGAATCGTCAATTAGCCTGACGGCTCATTTCTGAATTGCATCTAGGGTAGCAAGAGAATATTTAGAGGCTCCTCTCCATAGATGAGAGCCGTATTCGAGACAGGGGCGGATTTGGGCCTTGTAGATGGTGAGAAGATGTGGGGGCTTGAAAAATCGCTTGGACCTGAATAAGTAGCCAATCTTCCTTGCTGCAGATTTCGCCACAGAGGAGATGTGTTCATTCCAAGACAGGTCAGATGCGACAGAGACGCCCAACATGGATAGGCTGTCACACATTTTCAGGGTATTCGAATCGAAGTGAATATCAGGGAAATTTTTATTTTCGCGCCTAGAAATTAGACAACATTGAGTCTTGTTTGCATTAAAGTTAACTAAATTTTGAGAGCCCCATTTATTCAGTTTGTCTAGGTCGAGAGTGATTGAGGAGGCAACATTGATTCGATTATTCGGGAGTGAGGGCTTGCCGTGCAGAGTGCTATCGTCGGCGTAACAATGAGTGGGGTTTGACGTTTGATCGATAAGGTCGTTTATATAAATTAGGAATAGTGTGGGGGAGATTACAGAGCCTTGGGGAACACCAGCGTTTGTGGAGAACGATTCAGATTTCAGATTCCATCCACCACAACTTTGATACTACGTTGATACTAGTTTTTATTACATTATTTTTTTTTTTATTTAATTGATATAATTTTTCGTAATGTCTTCTTCGAAAGTATTTTGTTGTATCCGCGGTTGTTCAAATATGCCATACAAAAACACATTAGATTCTGTAATAACTTTCTCAACGTCAAAACGTTTTCTCTTCACTTTGTAACCATTACTCGCAGTAATACACAATTTTCGTTCCTCAAACCACTCCGAATTTTGAGACTGATTAATCGTTCCAATACTTATTGATAATGCTTTATTTATATCACAGCAGACTATTATAGTTTCGAAGGCTTCAAATTCATCTTCATTCTTTCTTATTATAATTGTTTTCTTTTCATGGGTACCTTCGAATGATGTGATAAATCCACATTTCAACATACTAAGTACATATTATATTTTGAAAATAATTTCTATTTTTTTCATTCTTTCTCTCTGGAAATTTATTTATATGAAAAAAAAATTAAACGTCACCAATTGCTGTTTAATTATTATCATAGAATTTTAATATTATGATATTTTTGTTTAATAAATATTTAATTAAATGATAATTAATATGTATCGAAATTTAATCGACGCGACTGTTTTATGTTTATATAAAATGAAATTATAAAACAAGGGGGAGAGAGAAGTAGGGTTAATTAATTAGTTTATTTATTTCAATTTGAGAGATCAATTATTATTATTAGTAGCTATTGGTATATTGTGGGTGACCGCAATTTCCATTAAATATAGCACAATATTTTATTTTCATACAAATTAAATATATAATTTTATAATTATGCTCATAATTAACCGTCTGATGCCACACGAGGTTCATAAACAGGCAATTTTATTTTATACCGGGTGACTTATTTAATTTTAAAAATAATAAATATTACAACTACTATGCACACCACGCCATTATTAATATGGTCTTACTTAATACAAACAAATAAATATTGAAAATATTTTTAAAACTAGTAATAAAAACTAGCCAAATGAGGTTTAGGCTCGCATTCACAGGGTTCCAAATCTTATATCATCCAAAAATTTTGAGCTATAAAATTCGCCTTTATCTGCCGTTTATAAGCTGCGAATAGACGTATTTATATAATTTTTTCATAATCTTAGGTTCAGTAGTTTGGAAAAGGTGATAGGTATAAAAATCTTGTAAGAATCGATATTTGGACACCCTCTTTCACCGGCATTTGAAAGTAAATTAAATTTTTAATTTAACATGAATATCTCACACCCTATGATAAAATAAATAGGTATATATATTTTTTATTTTCGACCCCACATAAATTCGACTCTCCTTCCCAAAACAATCATCCGAATAAAATTTAAACCACACGGGAAAAAAAATAAATGTCAAATTATGCTCAGATTCTGGTTACTTTTTACTATTTCAAATAGTAACTCGGAACCAAGAAGGCAAATTGTGAAATATTACTAAGTATAAAAGTAATTTTGAAGAAAAAATAAAACCGACTTCAAAAAAATTAAATGCAACAAATAAAATACACTAAAAGGTATAAAATAATTATTATCTTATTTAGCTACAACTAAACGACGAAATATTAACATGAAATTACTTTTTGAAGTCGGTGCCAAACCTATAAGTACATTTTATGAATCGCACTCGAAGGATCTTACTTAGTACGTTTGGCGGGTACGCTCGCTTATAGGTATAGTTTGTTTGGCACCGACTTCAAAAAGTAATTTCATGTTAATATTTCGTCGTTTAGTTGTAACTGATAATAATTATTTTATACCTTTTAGTGTATTTTATTTGTTGCATTTAATTTTTTTGAGGTCGGTTTTATTTTTTTCTTAAAATTTATTTTTATTTTTCTCTTTTTAGTGATGTTATTAATAGTGACTTTATATAATACCTTGCATGCATCTCGTAAGAGAAAGGGTCGGGCGAATGAATCAGAAAATGGTAATAAAATTCAAATCATAAATATAGAAATTCTCTCGAAACGTTTGAGGGTTTTAAATGAATGTTTTAAGATTTTTTTTATAAAAGATTTTATTTATTATAATTTCAATTATTTGGTCATAAGAAATGGAGATTTACGTTATTTCGTCGTTGATCATATCATAAGAACTTGACCAAATTAATATGGATACCCCCTTTACAATAAAAAAAGAATCATCGAAATCGGTTCATAAACAAAGAAGTTAGGCCTGAACAAACCTAACAAAAAATGTCTAATACCAATGAAAAAAAAACGGGACCAATCGGAAGCTAGACTGAACCCAATGCAATTTTTTTTTCAAAATTGGTTCACAATTGGCCGAGATATGAGGTAACATAGGCATAAAAAAAATTCAGTCGAATAGAGAACCTCCTCCTTTTTTAAGTCGGTTAAAAATGAGAAATTATAACAAGAAAAGATGCAATTTTTAAACTTTCAAATGGTAAAAACTGCCAATGACTTTAATAAATACTCAACCTTAACTTTAAATTCTACTATTTCAAATGGTAAAAAATCGACATTTGAAATGCGTAATTTCACATGTGTCGTTTTCTAGCAAAAATATAATAAAAAATATGCTCTGAACTAGAAATTTTACTTTGACATTTAATACTCTTGAGATTATACATTTTATTCATCACATTACAATTCTTTTATTTTTTAAATAAGTTTTTACTTACCGAACATTAAATATTGATGCTTTATATGAGAATATTTATACTTGTGTATTTTTACCAAGCAAAGGGCAATTTTTATTGTTTGGAATGATATTTTCCTCATTTAAACCTGAAAGTCTAAAGTTTAAATGTTAAATATTATAGATTACTTGTTAAAACCATGATATTACTCTTTCAAATATTATTAAATACTGATTTTTTGATTACTTTTTCAAAATCAATGTTCATTTATTAAACATCCTTTTTTTTAAAGATCCCTGGTTTGAACCCCGACTGATCATTTTGTCTATATAAAAAATAGTTTACTAATTTAATTAAATTATTAATTGTCTTTCGACGTTGCCTCATTGTGTTTCAAGCCCCAGGGTAAAGAAAAAATAATTTTCGAACTTAGAGTGCGTGATTTGTAAGGTGTTTAATGAATAAAGAAAATATTAAAGCTTAAATAAATGTAATTCCAAATTCATATAGACAAAAGGGATTAGCTTGAGTTCAGGGATCAGAGGCTAAGACGATATATTATAAGAGCCTCGCTCTTTTAGATAACATCGCACCGGAAACGCCAAAATCACGGGCTCGAACCCAGGGTAATCCTTTTGCCTATAGCAGCGTTTCCCAAACTTTTTTGACGGCGCCCCGGCACAAGGTTTTAAACTTTTTCGCGACCCACCTTATGAAAAAAATAAGATGACGTGTTATGATGTGACCATCCACTTGACTTTACCATACAACCTGGCCCCTAAAATTATTTATAATCATGTAGAGGGGGGGGGGGGTTAGTTTTTGCATTTTTTACTTCTGGTGTCCCATTGATTATGTTACAAAATTTGGTTGAGTTTGGTAAATGGCCAAGATTTTCATTTTTTGGCCCTACAGCCCCACCCCCATTTTGCGCGGTTAGTTTTTGCATTTTTAGACTTCTGGGGGTCCACTGATTATGTATACAAAATTTGGTTGAGTTTGCTTAAACGACCTATATTTTTCATTTTTAACCCCCCTTCCACCCCCCTTAATTTCGGGTCGATATGCACCAAAATCTAATCAGCTCTCAATCTCAATGGACCAAAACTACGTGTGAAATTTGGTTTCGATATTCACACTAGTTTTTGAGCTAGCTCGTCCACAAAAATTTGGTAAGGCACAGACTAACGGACAACCAGACAACCAGACAGACTAACAGACATTTTGACAAAACAATTATTATCTCGAAAAATATAATTTTTTTGATGTTCATTTATTAGAGCTTTTTTGTAGAGCAAAATGCCATGGTTTAGCTCAATTTTTTTAATCAAAATAGTTTCTGCCGTTTTTGAGATATTTCGAAAAAAAGAAGGAAAAAAAAACACTTTTTTCATGGACGATTACAATACTTGACCATACCCTGTGTGGTAAAGTAAAAATATTTATTTACAAAACAAATTTTATTTTTTAATAAAAATCAAGTTATTTGTTTGTTTATTTCATACGTGTGTAATAAGTCATAGTTTTTTTTATTTTTTGTGATCTATATTATGTTTGTTTTGTATTATGTTTTTTTTAAACTATGACTGTTGTTTTCTCCAAATAAATAAATAAAATAAATACACAAAAATTGACAAAATAATTATATAAGAAAAATATAATTTAATAAAAAATTAACAATAATATTCATTTAAAACTTTTGTAAATGAAGTAAACTTTGTTTCCACATATTTTTTTCTTAGTGCGAAGGATAATGTTCTTTGTCATCAGGTCATCACATAACAATTTCAAATTAGGAGTTAATGATGTTAATTTTATTCTCAAATTAGGTTCGACATCCAATCTGTTTCAATACTTATTTTTTAAGTACACCAAGGCTGAGAACGCAGCTTCACACGTATAAGTGGTGACAAAAGGCATCAAAAATTGTATCGATTTTTTGGTTACGCTTGGAGTACAAATACACACTTTTCCACTATTCCTAGTATCTAACTGATGCAAAAAAACTTTGTGTTTTTAGAATTTTTTTTTCGCGACCCGGCAAAATTTTTCTACGACCCGGTGCCTGGTCGCGACCCACACTTTGGGAAATGCTGGTCTATAATAAAAAAAATGTTTTCTTTGTTTTCTAATTTAATTTAATATACCTATATACGAAAATATGTTTGTATTATTATTATTATTGTAATTTTCTTAATTTGCACTGTAGGAATTGTTATTATTATTTTCATTGTATTACCTACCTATATTTTTGTGATCTTTCTATTTATATACAAACACGTGATTGAAAAAGTCAAAAAGGGCTAATAGGGCTAATAAAAATAATTTTTATAAAAAAATAAAACCGACTTCAAAAAAATTAAATGCAACAAATAAAATAATAATAACTTAAAAATCAAATAAAATACCCTAAAAGGTATAAAATAATTATATAATTTAGTTACAACTAAACGACGAAATATTAATATGAAATTACTTTTTGAAGTCGGTGCCAAATAAACTATATAGAGCGAGCTTATTCGCCAGACGTACTAAGTAAGATCCGTCGAGTGCGATTCATAAAATGTATATTTTTGGCACCGACTTCAAAAAGTGATTTCATGTTAATATTTCGTCGTTTAGTTGTAACTAAATTATATAATTATTTTATACCTTTTAGTGTATTTTATTTTATTTTTAATTTCTTATTATTTTATTTGTTGCATTTAATTTTTTTGAAGTCGGTTTTATTTATTTTTTATAAAAATTATTTTTATTTTTCTCTTTTTAGTGATGTTATTAATAGTGACTTAAGACAATACCTTGCATGCATCTCCTAAGAGAAAGGGTCGGGCGAATGAATCAGAAAATGATAATAAAATTAAATTCATAAATATAGAAATTCTCTAGAAACATTTGCGGGTTTTAAATGAACGTTATAAGATTGATTTTTTTATAAAAGATTTTATTTATTATAATTTCGATTATTTGCTCATAAGAATTGGATATTTACGTTCATTCGTCATTGATCATATCATCAGAACTTGACCAAATTAATATGGAACCACTCTAAAGTACCCTCTTTCCAATAAAAAAAGAATCATTGAAATCGGTTCATAAACAAAGAAGTTATGCCTGAACAAACAAATCAAAAAAGGTCCAATACCAATGAAAAAAACGGGACCAATCGGAAACTAGACTGAACCCAATGCAAAAAATATCATTCAGTTCACAATTAACGAAGATATGAGGTAACATAGACACAAAAAAAAATTCATTCGAATTGAGAACCTCCTCCTTTTTTGAAGTCGGTTAAAAATTTTCTATTCTATTCTAAAAAATAGAATAATATTCATTTAGTTAAATATTTTTCAAGCAAAATATAATAACAATAAATATGTTTGTCAATAATTAGTATTCTGCAACTGGTAGACTATTAATAATTTTTCATTTTATAACGTAAGAGAGAGAAAGAGAGTGGTAAAAATAGAAATTAAATTCCAAATGAATTTGATTAATGTCATCTTCCTTATATTCACCCGTTTTAACCCCTTCCACCCTTCCTGTCTGTCTGTCCTCTCTTGAGATGTTTTTGTTGGTCTGATATAAAAATCGGGACATCACTTAAGAATGATTATTTTTCTCGCGTCAGAAAAAGAAAGCAAGCGAGAGAGATCATTTTCGCTCCTCTGGAGCTGACAGCCATTTTGGAGGTGTTGGTTAATTTTTATCAACCCTTCTTCATTCAAATGAATAATTAATTTTAGATATATTTATTCTCTAATGAGTGAATTACTTGTCTAAAGGTAATGCAAAATATGTATATCTTGAAAGAAAGAAGAAATAGATTAAAATAATCTATATACCGGGTGAGTTTTTTATCTTGAGACAGTCTTATAACTCAAAAACAGTGCATTATATGAAAAAAAGATTCAAATAAAAGTTTATTTATATCAGGGGGAAATTAAACTACGCTATTGTTTGTCGATCTAGAACAAGCTTTCATGGGTATTTCGAGGTCAACTTCTGTTTTTTAAATGGAAATCTATATGTTTCTGTACATATTCTGAATCTACAAAAAAACTGAACAACTTTATTAACTAATTTTTATACGACATCAAATAATAAAAAATATTAAATCAATTAGATCTCAAAAAAATTCTAATAATTATTTTTAACAATTATTCAACTTAATTATCAAATAATAACGATCAAATAATTAATTATTAAATAAATATTTATTAAATCGGAAAGTCACAACAATGAAAATAAGTGTTTATAATGATCTTAAAACTTCGTTATACTCAGATTTAAGAGTTATTTTCTACTTAATAGATCTATTTAAAATTCTTGAGTTTAAAAAATTTATTTCTCGTGTCAATCCAGTAGATAGTTATATTGTAATACCATAATAAAAATGGGGCATTTTTTATTGAAGACAGAATTGAAATGGTCTTAATTTATGTGGTGAATGTGGAAGAAGTGTTAGGGGCTGCCATTGAAATGAATGCCGAGCGTTTTCCTAATAGGAATACACCCACACAAGCTTCATTTTATCGTGTTGTAAATTTGTTAAAAAAACATGAAATGTAAAGACTATGAAGAAACTTAAAAAGGTCAAAATAACGAAATTGGAACTGGAATTCATTCAGAAGACTTGAAATACACTCTGGAATATCTCAGAAAAGTGTGATAAAATGATTAAATTATTAATTATTATTAAATTATTTATTTAATAATTAAATATTTGATCATTATTATTTGATAATTAAGTTGAATGATTGTTAAAAATAATTATTAAAATTTTTTTGAGATATAATTGATTTAATATTTTTTATTATTTGATGTCGAATAAAAAAATAGTTTTAATAAAAGTTGTTCAGTTTTTTTTCTAGATTCAGAATATATACAGAACCATATAGATTACCATTTAAAAAACAGAAGTTGACCTCGAAATACCCATGAAAGCTTGTTCTAGGTCGTCAAACAATAGCGTAGTTTAGTTTCCCCCTGATATAAATAAACTTTTATTTGAAACTTTTTCATATAATGCACTGTTTTTGAGTTATAAGACTGTCTCAAGATTAAAAACTCACCCGGTATATAAAGAAGAAAAATGTGTAACTATGTTTCAGCTCTCTGGCGTCTATCCTGCATATCTGCCATCTCTATATAAATATCCTATATTGTTTTCGCAATTCGTTACAATTTTTTTTGGCGGGCAAGTAAAAAAATAATCAAAGTGTCTATGGTGAAATTTGATCCTGCTATTGGTTAGTGAGGGTCCCTGTGGTTGAAGGAGCCTGGTAGGTGAACCATTGCAGCTAGTAAAGTATAATATGAAATTGTCACGAAAAACGTCACGAAATAGACATATGGCACATTCACCCTTATCTATATTAATATTAGTAACCTGAAAAATACATGGCGGAATCGAGTTAAAATTTAAAATAACAACCATTCATTCTCACATAATATTACCTACTAGAGGAATAGCCATTCAAAATATTTATTTACCCATTCAAATTGGTTTATTTTCAAATTATATTTAGGTATAGAAAAAAGTTATTATATCCAAAATGCCACCTCTTCTTAGGGAACTGGATACAAGTAGTAAAAATAATAATAATTAATTATAGCTATAATTTTTAATTATATAACATAAAATTAAAAAATAAATTAAAAGTTTAGTATTAAAAATGTTGTTAGACATGTTTTCAACGGTAAATCAGAAAGAATTTGATATCTCACGTATTTTCGGAAGATATAATGAGTTATATAGAAGTATAGAATTTAAGGAGAACGGGTCATTCCGCTAGTATTATATTATATGTATATCTATATTAATTTCGGAACCCTTGTTAGAGAGAATCCGGCTCACACTTGTATACCTTATTTCGTGAAATAAGAGCTCAAATTACCCATAGAAAATGACGAGAAAATTCCAAGAGATTGTAATCTATTAAATCCGAGATGGAATTAATTATTTTTTATTATATATCAGAAAGAGTTGTTTTCATCTCGTCAGAAATCCTCTGACTCGCTAAATATCTCGTTCAAAGATTTTAATTTGTAAAATTTTACTTTTAGTGATTTTTAGAATTTAAACATATAGGCATGCCATATACCTACATATTTTAAAAACACCTGGCTAGTGAAAACAACCCTTGTGTCATTGTAACCAAAATAAATTTGGTGCAGTTATGTTCCGGGATCCTAGGGTCTCGAGAAAGACTTTGAGCTCTCTTGTCGAAAGGAAGAGAGTAATGAAGACGTGGAGATTTGATAAGCATCGTGGCAAGATGGCCAAGTGAGGTGAAAAGTGCTCTGTTTTCGTTGTTTTTATCGTTTATCGTTGGATTATTATTTATTTATCGTTTCGTGTGATTAAAGGCCGTTGTTGTTGCTAAGTAGTCAGCAGCAGAATCAAGAAGTCAATTATTTCTACCATATCTTACATTTCAAAATATCAATAAATATTTAATTTTATTTATTCAGAGCAATGCCTCTTTGCCGAATTTTCTCAGTACAAAATATTGGTTCGATAATATCATTATTTGTTCTTTCACTTTAACTTATATAACTTCATTTGATTAATAAAGTTCAAGCTTGTTTGACCACATTGTTATACAGAAGACCCGGATTAAATAGTTGTCCTATTTTAATTAACAAGCATTTTATTTTATTTATTTTTGCCATCAAGAGCAAATTGATCATTTCTGAATTTTCCAAACGGCACAACATATAATTATTTATTTTATTTAGAGAAAGTGGTGTAGGTTTTGGGTGAAATATGATATTAATTAATAAAGTAAAGGGTGCGTTTTTATATTTAAAAAAGAGAACAAAAATGTTTAATAAATTTTTTTAAATTTTAATTTTCTTTATTGTTAAATGTTGATGTTTTTTTCATGTGTTATATTGGTATGTATGATTTGAATATTATATTTTGTTATATAGGTATGTATGATTTAGATGTTAAAAATTGTGATCGCACGTTCCAAATATTATTAGTTTTAACCTGCCATCTCCCTGATAGTGGACTGATAATCGCGAAATATATTGAGTTTGTATAAGCCTCTTTGAGTTTTATTTCATTCTCTGTGAAACTACACACCCTTTACTTTATTAATATAATTATTTGTAAAAATAATCCATTCCATCTTGTCTCTAGGATGACAAAGTCTTGGGAAATTTAAAGTCTATTTCTATCGGTAATCATGAAATAAGCTTTGCAAGTGCGAGAGTTGGACTTAAAAATAATTCGGATCTAAAAGATAGGGATTTTCATATTTCTCATATAAAATTTGAAATCATAAAAATTTAAAATTTTATATCCTTTTCAAATTTTAGAGACTAGTAAATAGATGAGTTTAGAGTAGACGGATGGTCACTGATACAAGATTCAGTCAACTGCGAATAAATATTTTTCTATTCCCTATTTGGCAATGAAAGAGATTTTTGATTTGAACGTTTCCTCAGGCGTTTCGTGAACATCATCCAGCCCTATATATATACTAGTATAGTAGATATATCGAAATGAGAAAAGATTTCACCCCTGCGGCCAATAGAAACCAATCAACTGGCATTGAATCGTGCCCAGGAAGGTTATTTACTAACGAAAACATTTCAACCACAGGCATTCAATTCACCCAGTTGGCTAGTTTAACCCTAGAACACACAAGCTTTTTCATAAACATGAGTCCAGAGCCTACTATACCTATGTGTGAAATTGGTTTATAACACATTTTTAGTTTCCTTACAGGGCT